>ML782564.1:583223-629984 GCA_009831015.1 Picea engelmannii | reverse complement strand
TTATTTTAATTTAAATAAATAAAATCTAAAAGAAGAGAAATAATAAATAATTAAAAGTTTACCAGAAAAACAATATAAAGTAATGTGTTCTTAAAATAAAGTTCTTAACAAAGTGTATTAATTAGTTTCAATTTATTTTAATTTTGGATTTATATTTGTATATTTCTATTAGTAGTAAATGGTGAATGTGAATTGGGATCATCATTGGTCAATTAGACATTTCTCATTCATTAACTTACAAATATCTCTAATCTTATAATTAAGAATTGAAAAGCTAAATTATTTAATTGTAGAGTTGAAAAGAAGACAGGACTATTGGAGTTGAAGAGCTAAATCATTTGATGATAAAGATAAAAGGAAGGCAGGATTATTGAATATATCAAGATGTATCCCCACCCACAAACCTATTTCCAAAAGAAAACACTACTATTGGATTTTTGTCTAGATTCTTTTGTTGTTGACATAAAAAATGGAAAGTTAATCTTTTACATTTTTTTTCATTAGTTTTAACAACACATGCATATATGTGCATAAATGGATTCTCTACTTAGAGACCACGCAAAGCAAATCAATGTCTAGTCCTTCAATTGCATTTCTATAAGATGTGTATAGAGATAACAGTCCTTCAATTGCATTTCTATAAGATGTGTATAGAGATAACAATTTTTGAGTGAAAAGTCTAAATATAAAATAGTCTGTGTGGAGCATAATCTCAAAAAAATTTACAGGTATATTCAGATTTGTGCGGTTAGTGAATATAGATATTTTCTTGAATTCCATTTTCCTTGGATGTGTCTCGTTATTTAGTTTCTTTTATTAGTAATATATTTTAAAATTTAATCTTTAATTTAATTAGGGGTTTTAGAGGTTTTACTTATAAAAGAGGCGAAGTAAATTAATGTTTAGTCTTTCAATTGCATTTCTATAAGATGTGTATAGAGATAACCATTTTTGAGTGGAAAGTATTCTGGATTGAGCATCTTTCCTGGATAAATTATATATGCAAAAATAAATTTACCATTGTATATTCAAGTTTGTGTTGTTAGTGAATAGATATATTTGCCTGACTTGGACTTCATTGCATGTTTCTAATTCTTTAGTTTTTTTATGACCAGCTTATTTCAATTTAAATAAATAAATAAAAATATAAAAGAAAAATAATAAATAAATAAAAGTTTATAAGAAAAGAAATATACTCATGTGATTAGATCCAATATTTATAAGATAAAGTGAAGAGAAACAATAAATAAATAAAAGTTTACAGAAAAGCAATAGTACTGTGTTTAGATTCAATATTTTCAAGATAAAGTTAATTATAATTTTAGAAAAGATAAATTTTGAAATTTTTTTATTTAAAGATTTTTTTTATGGAAGTGCATTAACTAGTATTAAGTAATTTTACTTTTGGATTTATATTTGCACATTTTTATTAGTTGTAAATGGTGAATGTGGATAGGGATCATCATTGGTCAACTAGACATCTCTCATCCATTAACTTAAAAGTATTTCTAATCTTGTAATTAACAATTGAAGAGCTAAATTATTTGACTATAGAGATTAAAAGAATATATGACCATTGGAATTGAAAAGAAGACATGCCTATTGGAATTGAAGAACCAAATTATTTGATGATAGAGATAGAAGAAGACACTACTATTGGATGTATCTAGATGTATCCCCACCTGCCAACCTATTTCCAAAAGAAGACAAGACAATGAATTTTGTCTAAATTCTTTTATTTTTGACATTAAAAATTGAAAGTTTATTTTTTACATTTTGTTTCATTAGTATTACCCACACATGTATATATGTATAAAATTTGTTTCACAACACTTTATTAGTTATTATAAACAAAATATAAGCTATCACTTCATTGCATGTTTCTAATTCTTTAGTTTTATTTTTTAAATCAGTATGTAACGAGCTTATTTCAATTTAAATAAATAAATAAAAATATTAAAAGAAAAATAATAAATAAATAAAAGTTTATAAGAAAAACAATATAGTCATGTGATTAGATCCAATATTTTCAAGATAAAGTAAAAAAAAATAAAATAATAAATAAATAAAAGTTTACTAGAAAAGCAATAGTCTTGTGTTTAGATCCAATATTTTCAAAATAAAGTTAATTATAATTTTAGAAAAGATAAATTTTGAATTTTATTTATTTAAAGAATTTTTTTTATGGAAGTGTATTAATTAGTATCAAGTAATTTTAGTTTTGGATTTATATTTGCATATCTTTATTAGTTGTAAATGGTAAATGTGGATAGGGATCATCATTAGCCATTTAGACATATCTCATCCATTAACTTACAAACATTTTTAATCTTGTAATTAACAAATGAAGAGCTAAATTATATGATTATAGAGATCAAAAGAAGACATGACTATTGGAATTGAAGAACCAAATTATTTGGTGATAAAGATAGAAAGAAGACACTACTATTGAATGTATCCAGATATATCTCCACCTCCAACCTATTTCCAAAAGAATACAAAACATTGAATTTTGTCAAAATTCTTTTATTTGACATTAAAAATTAAAAGTTTATTTTTTACATTTTGTTTTATTAATATTACCAACACATATATGTATAAAATTTGTTTTACCACACTTTATTAGTTATTATAAACAAAATATAAACTACCACTAAAGAATTATATTAATTATTATAAATAAAATACATACTACTTTCTCAATATTCATTAATCTAAAATAAATTGTACAATAAACTTTAACTATATCTACTATATAAGTAAAATCCACAAAATAATTTATTACTTCATGTACATTCCTAATCCCATAATTAATCATGTATTGCAATCAAATATTATAATATATTAAATTCATACTCACATTTTTATAAACATTTTTTTAGCCCAAACTCTATCCAAAATTACCTATTTTACCTACTATTATTTTGACATGTACACACAAAAAAATATTATATATTTTATTAAATTTTCAAATAAATAATAAAAAATATTTATTATATTTTTTTTAATCTATAAAAATTATTCCAAAACTTATAAATAAACATTTCATATCAAAATCAATTAAAAATAAATAAAACCTTACATACAGCTTATAAATAAACATTTCATATCAAAATCAATTAAAAATAAATAAAACCTTACATACAACTTATAAATAAACATTTCGTATCAAAATCAATTAAAAAAATAAAATTTCACATACAATATATCTAGATGTATATTATGATTAACAAAAATAAACATTCCATATCAAAATCAATTAAAAAAAATAAAACCTCACATACAATATATCAATATTGTTTAGATTTAGATGTATCTTATGATTAATAAAAATAAACATTTCATATCAAAATCAATTAAATAAAAATAAACCTCACATACAATAGATTTGGATGTGTATTATGACTAACAGAAGGAAGAGCGTCGTATCGTAACAATATCAAAATCAATTAAAAATAAATAAATCTCACATACAATATATTTGGATCTGTATTATGACTAACAGAAGGAAGAGCGTCATATCATAACAATATAACAATATTTACTCAAAGAGAATTGTCAACTTTTTTATGTTCTGCATAGTTTTAAAAAACCATGTTAATTAAAAGTTTCATGCATTTAAGAAAAAACTGTTTAATAATATTTAAGGTGTATTTCTATGCTAATTAATTAAAAAATAAAATATAACTTATTATATGTTAATGTTACTTACCTTAATGCTAATACAATATGTATTAAAAAAAATCAATTAAATAAATAATCATTTTCATATTATAATTAAGATATATATATATATATATATATATATATATATATATATATATATATATATATATATATTAAACATATATACAACTTTTTTATGTTCTGCATAGTTTTAAAAAACCATGTTAATTAAAAGTTTCATGCATTTAAGAAAAAACTGTTTAATAATATTTAAGGTGTATTTCATATGGTAATTAATTAAAAAATAAAATATAACTTATTATATGTTAATGTTACTTACCTTAATGCTAATACAATATGTATTAAAAAAAATCAATTAAATAAATAAGCATTTTCATATTATATATATATATATATATATATATATATATATATATATATTAAACATTAAACATTAAGGATTATTAATTAAATAAATAAATAAGCATTTTCATATTATAATTAAGTTATATATATATATTCACTTATTCCAAATATTAAGGATTCATTTTTATATATGTGGGAAAATCTTACCCATAACAAAAATAAAGATAGATTATCCATATGCCAATTTCTAAGAAAATAATTTTGATATTTCAAATATATCTTTATCTTTATGAAAAATATTTCTTAAAAATCTATAAATATTGTAATGTACCTAACTCCCTTTTAGGGTCCCCATACTACTAAAATGATTAGCTATAATTCTGATACTAATTTAAGTTCCTAAAAATAAAATGTATATTATAGAAGCTTTGTATGTCATACATATTCATGTAACTATCCATAATAATTTAAAAAAATAATAATTTAAAAAATGAATGCAATTGATTTAAATATGCACATTAACCATTAAACACACGCAACAACATTTAATCACATAAAACATAGATTCAAATGCAACATTTACCCACAGTAAGTAACAGTAAATGAGATAAAACTTCATAGTGAAATGCACAACAATTAAATTCATCATTCAACAAAATTAAATAGAAAGAATGTGAGAACTTATCCTAGAAAATATGCAACCGCAGATAACAGATGTTTCACCCAACCATAGACTTGTTTCTTGAGTTCTCAATAGTAGGTCACCCCCGAGAAGGGGCTAGGAATATACAAGAAAGGGTGTCCCCTAAAGGTGTTAGTTGTTCACTAACATCAACTAAATTCCTACAACCATTCCAATCCACCATCTCTCTTTCCCCTCAACCTGCACAACTGAAGGAATGGGATCCCCTTCTCTACCACATGGTTCCTTAGGATATCCCACTTCCCTCTAGGGCTCCAAGATAGGTTAGATAGGAAATATCTTTGTTGGGGACTACAAGAATCAACAACTACAACATGAATTCTCACAACAACAAATTACTTGATCCCTTTGAAAATTTCTTTCAGAAAATAACTTTGTGAGGTGACTTTACACACCAAACCTCTTACATGTGTTCAATGATTGGGCTTGGGAACAGTCAAAAAAGAAAATAAAAGGTTCATACTAAAATAATTTAGAAAGATGGTTTGGGTTTAATAGTCATATATAATCCCCCCCTCCCTTATGGAAACTTACCCCCCATGTCTTTGTCCATGTCTATTTTTAGTTGGCGATACATTTTTATTTATTATTCTCAATACATCATTTTCATATTTGTTGGGCCCACGACCATACATGATATTTACATTATATATCACTAAACCAAGGATTACAAATGGGTATGTTATTATATATCATAGGATTACTATGATTTACATTATATATCATAGTTATTAACATCACTATTAGTGAAATGTGTGCACATGCATTTTGTATAAGCTATAGTGACTCCTTCAACGAAGCATCCATCTAGTGAACTCAACATAGTTGTCCTTTTAACTTTTTCATCCATCCCTTTGCCCATCATCAAATGTGATGCTATTTATTAATCCATACATTATATGTCATAAGGATAGACTTTCCATTCTGCTTGAGAATCCTATACAACTCAAGAAGCCTAGTTCTTGTGCAACATCGACATGACTATCAACCACTTGTATCACTTGGAATACACCTAATCCACATGTCTTGACCAAACCCAATCTAGGCATATTCAACCATGTGAAATGTCAAAGTTCTCATTTAATAGTAGGTGATGCTGCATCATTTCCATACAACTATAGGCAACCTACGGTCACCTCCCCAACTCAAGCATACTTGAAAAACTTATTTCCTAAAGTGAGGCCATTCTATCATTAATATAAGATGACACATGATAGTCAATGAAGAACATGTACACCCTGTTGGCATGAATTATAGGAAAGTGTGTGCTTGTCATTGATGGCAAGAACAACAGGAGCGATGGAAAACAAGAATAGCAAAGACGAGACCCCCAAGAGAAGTTTCGGAGGCTGAAACCTTTGAATACTTAGAAAACCTTCTAAGTCGAAAGAAATAGTAAGCTCAGGAGGAGGAGAAATAGTGGTCGTTGGATCAGTGTCCAGACAAGAGGAACGTGCAGAGAGATTGAGTCGTCGATCTAAGAACATGATCGATGAACAACATTTAGTTCGGGTCTAAAGATGCGAGGAGTTTACACTCAGGAAAGTTTGAGATTTGAAATTCCCGGAATGCAAGTTTTCGTCAGCCGTTGGATCTAGAGATCAGACAATGATCATTAGATCAGGGAGATCTACGTCAACAGATTATGTCAGAAAATATCATCCTCGAGGACATGTGGCAAACAACGTCAACATACCACATCAGCAAGGACACATGGTAGACCACGTCAGTAAGGACACGTGGCAGACCACGTAAACAAGGACACATGGTGCAATCAGATAATGACAAGTGTTAAGTTGATTCGACATTTCAGGTACGTGGAAATCACAAATCTGAGTGACACGTGGAAGTTGCTCGGCTTGTGACACATCATCAAGTGACGCAAGAGTTACATCACTTCGGGAGTTTTTCTTCAAGAGTTTTACCACCAGTACTCGCCCAAAGACCTGAAGTTTTGAATGTCGAAGACTAGAAGTGGATACGAGTCATTCGATCTGAAGATCACTTCGGGTGTATACTCAATCATTGATCGTGTAGCATGATACGTGTCAACGGATCATGAACTCTCGGAGAAACTTCTTCGGGAAAACGTGAAGGAGAAAGGTTTGAGATTGTCGAAGGACAAAGTCCCGGAGCGGAGGATAGTCATTGGATTAAAAGAGGATATGCGTCAGTGGATTGTCAACTTTGGGAAAAGGCAAAGGAAGGATGAAAGAAAGTTGAGATTGTTGAACCCCGAATACCTGAAGGGATTGTGACCGTCGATCCAAAAGGGACACGCGTCATTGGATCGTGGACTCCAGGTGAAATTCTCTAGGAGAAAATGAGAGTTTGAGAATTGAAAGTACCGAAGGCCGGACTCACGGAGGAGATCCTGATTGTAGATTAAAGAGGACAGGTGTCAGCATATCTTCCATTCCGGAAGATATCCAGTCAACAACAACAGGGTTTGAGATTTGAAAGTCCCAGAGCCCGAATCATGAAGGAAATCTCAGTCATTGATTTAGGAAGGTGAGATCTGGTCCATAGACTTGATAGGACAGATCTGAACCGTCCATTCAGGAGAATCGTCAAGATCATAAGATCAGCGGTCCCATCACATTGCAGGGATTGAAGATGCGCGGAATTTATTTCTGAGATCGCGCGTGAAAGACAAGAAAGAAAGATTGATAACAGTCGTTGATCAAGAAGCATCACCAATGGATTGGAGATCAACAGTCATGCTCCATTGTGGGGCCAGAACATGCTCATGCCTTACTTTTTCATGAGTGGGCCACAATTGAAACCATGGTTTTTTATAAAGGACACGTGGAGGCTCATAGTGAATTTCTGGGCAAAAAGCAGGTTTCCCTCAAACCACCTATAGACAAGCCCATAATCCCGTAGTCACATGAAGCTCATAGCCCAAAGTCATATCGTCAAATAAAGCCAGCACTCACTAGAAAGAAATCGGGAACCACCTTTTGAATAAGCGTTTGGTCACCATCGGTGGTCATGCGAGGGAAGGGGATTAGAAGCCAAAGAATCCATAATTGACTGGCTATAACTGACAGACAAGACGAAGAGTTTTGACAACTAGAGAAGCTAAGGAATCTAAGCATAATGCCTACATATGATGAACACACTGAGTATAACTTCCAAAGAAGACGAAGAGTTTTGATGATGATCAGGCAGAGGACTCGACGTGACAAAAACATGCAGAATAGAGAAGTGAAGGTGAGTCCACGAGTTAGCTATGCATTTGTGAGGAAGAGATGCAGTGAACTACCTACAGGGTATATCAATGACGCAGTGAGGAGCATGCAAAGGCATAGCACATAGAAGTGAGATGGCTCACAGAGTATAAAATGCAGGATAACATAAAGCGCACGAAGTGAGCAGGGAGACACTAATGTAGGCAGAGCAGAGCAGTGTAGCAGAACAGTGAAGAGACTGGTAAGCCATAGATAAATGTTGTATCACTATGATAAATTTATGAAAATAAAAGATTTATATTTCAGGGTGGTAGGGAGCTTCTAGGAAGGACTGTTGTCCTCAGAGCTTCAAGTGGGTGCTTGAACATAGGGAGTTGTAGCTTCCATCTAGTTGCAGTCAGAAAAACCAGGGTGGTTGGGTGATGCAAGGGATAACTGTTGTTATTTGTTATACAGGTCGGTCCCTGTGCGACTGGAAGTTGGTTTTTCCATCCAGTTGGTGTTGGAACACTTAGAGAGTTGGTGCTTCCTTCTAGTGGGTGCTAGAGAAACCAGGGAGTTGGTGCTTCCTTCTAGTGGGTGCTAGAGAAACCAGAGAGTTGGTTCTCTCAACAAGTTGCAGCTTGCAAAAAAAAGGTGGTAGCCTCACAATGAGTTGGTTCTCATAAGAATGATAATGTACAGAAAAATAAATATTACTTATCATATTAAGAAGAAGAGGTTTTTCCCTTTATGGGTTTCCTTAGGAAATATCTATATCTGTATATTTCATGTGTGTGATTGATGTTGAATATTCTATTGCTTACCTCCCAGTATTATTGTGATTTTCATTGAGTTCTCTGTAAAGAGATTAAAATAAGCATAATTTTTTAAGCACGGTAACAACTGATTCACCCCCCCCCCCCTCAGTTGTCCAACAATTGGTATCAGAGCTGGTTCCTTTTATTTAAAGGTAGATCAATAATCTTAAACAAGTCAAGTCACGAAGGAACTTCAACCAATAAGGCCCCTATGTTCAATGGAACAAACTTTGCCTTCTAGAAAGTTAGGATGAGAACCTACATAATGAATTTAGGTGCAGATGTATGGGATGTGGTAGAGATTGGTTATGTAAATCTAGTTGTACTAGCTAATAAGGATGCCAAGATAAAATTCAGCTTCAATGCTAAGGCTATGAATGTTATTCTGAGTGGGCTTGTAGAAGCAAAATTTGTAAGAGTTATGCACTTAGAAACTGCCAAAGACATGTGGGACAAACTCATTGGCAGTTATGAATGTAATGAGAAGGTAAAGGATGCCAAGCTTCAAACCTACATAGTACAGTTTGAACAACTACAGATGAAATAAGATGAAACTACTGGGAAGTACTTTTTGAGAGTTGAAGAACTAGTAAATGCAATGAAATCTCTTAGTGAAAAAATTTAGGAAGCCTCTTTAGTTCAGAAAGTTTTGAGATCTCTGCCAGATAGGTTCAACCCAAAGGTCTATGCTATAGAAGAACTTAGTGATCTAAAAGCTTTGGATTTTTATCAACTTCTAGGAACATTGACTGCATATGAAATGAGGATAGGTAAAGATAAATCCAACACTAGAGAAGATTCTTTTAAAGCAGATAAGAATGAGGAATCTGAGCCTGATGAAATTGACACAAAATCTATGAGAAGACTAAAGAAAGGATTAGGAAAGTATCAAGGCAAGTTTCCATTCAAGTTTTTTAACTGTGGAAATATAGGCCACTTTGCATCTAAGTGTCCACACAAGAAGCACGATCAGAATTCTGAAGGTGAAAAGAAGTACAAACCCAGGAGATTTGGTAAAAAGAAAAGTTTATGTGTAAACAATGATGACTCTTCAAAAGACACACATAGTGACTCTTCCTATGAAGATAAGGTTAATTACTTTGTGCTTATGGCCAAAGAGGATTATGATAATAAAAACACAGGAAGTTATGTTAATGATGAAGAAGTTGTGGTTGATATGGAAGGTGAACTAATTAGTGCCTGAGTAGAGATTGATAGGCTCAAACTCAAGAAGAGAAAACAAAAACAGTTGTTGATGCAGTTTGAAAATAATGCTAAAAAACTTTATGAAGACTTTGCCCTGCTAAAAGTGGAGTTAGAAGAGGCAAAGAAGATAGAGGACATTCTGAAACAACAATTATCCCAAAAGAATGTAAGATGTGAAGCCTTGGAAGAAGAGAGAGTAAAAACTAGAAAACAGATGGAGAAGTTTAAAGAATTGTATCTCCAAAATCTTCCAAGCATTAAAGACTTAACATAGCTAAATGACATTCTGAACAAACAAATATATCCTTTGTTGAAGATTGGCTTAGGCTATGTAAGTGGTTCAAGTAGCAAAGAGACAGAAAGCAAAGAGCCAGTAAGTTCCAAGTCAGTAGACAATCAGACCATGAGAGTACTCTATCACCAAAAGATAGTAAAGACAATATGATCCCTGATAAAAAACAAAGAGGTCAGAAGATGGAGCAACAACTGCCAAGAAGAAGGCCACCCTTCAGGGACCAAAATTTATTCTATGGTTACTACTTTTATTGTTCTAGTTTTGGTCATAAGATTGCAAATTGTCAAATTAAGTTTAGAGACATGCAACTGAGGAGGTCAAGACATACACAATCTTTACAACATAGAACTAAGCAACCAATGAATAGAAAACATAGCACCAATCGCTTTGACCTACTGAACAATGAGCTCGAATGTTATAACTGTCATAACTTCGTCCACAAAGCTACAAACTGCCATCTGAAGAGTTACAAAATAGATACAAAGATAAAACCCTTAGCTAAAAATGTCATCACATGGAAAAAAAAAGATAGTGAAAATTGTGGTCTAGTACTTTCAGCTCAAAAACAAAAAGACCCCTGGTATATAGAAAGTGGATATTCCTTTTACATGACGGAGACAAGGATAAGTTTATGTCTATAAGTAAAGGAAAAATAGGAAATGTGATCTCTGGAAATGATGAACCAGGTAAAATCACGGGTAAAGGGATGGTGAGTTTAAGTAATGGCAAAGGAAAAGCCCATGATGTCCTTCTTGTAGATGGGATGAAACATAATTTTCTTAGTGTAATTCAAATGTGTGACAGAGGATGTGAAGTGGTGTTCACTTCCAAAGATTGTAAGATAAATTCTGTAAATTCAAGACAAGTGGTGGCTAAATGCATAAAGACAGATAATAATGTATATGTACTGAAATAAGATAGAGAGGAGTGTCATCTAAGAAAAAATGATGAGAGTTGGTTATGGTATAGGATACTTGGACATCTAAGCTTTGACCACTTAATCAAGCTCAAAAATCTTGAGATAGTAAAATATCTTCCAAGAATATCAAAGCCACAAGATTCTGTGTGTAAACCCTGTCAAGTAGGAAAGCTAACCAGGACACAGTTTAAATCCAAGAACTCTACCTCAACAAAGAAACCAGTCGAATTAGTTCATATGGATCTATGTGGACCATCAAGACAGGAAGGCACAGGGAAGGAAAACTACTTCATGCTGATCATTGATGATTACTCGAGACTCACTTGGGTTTCTTTCCTCAAAGAAAAAGTTGAAGCATCTGAGAAATTTAAAATATTTAAGGCTTTAACTGAGAATCAAACAGGCAACAGATTAAAGGTTGTGAGATCGAATAGAGGAGGAGAATTTATGTCAAGTGATTTCAAGGAGTTCTGTGATAAACATGGGATCAAAAGAGAATACACAATCCCAGGAATCCCACAACAAAATGGAGTAGTTGAGAGGAAAAAAAAAATAGTTCAGCAAACGACCAGGGCAATGATGAATGAGAAGAACATTGGTAAAACCTATTGGGTAGAGGAAATACACACATAAATCCATATTATTAATAAATCTCATCTCATACCACATAATGACATGACACCTTATGAACTGTGGCATGGAAGACCAACTACAATCAAACACTTCAAAGTATTTGGTAGTAAGTGTTACATAAAGAATAATAATGAGCACCTTTGCAAGTATGATGACAGAGCTGATGAAGACATCTTCTTAGGGTATTCTACAAACAATAAAGGATACAGATGCTATAATAAGAGGCTGCATAAATTGGTTGATTGTATTGAAATACAAGTTGATGAAGGAGTCCCAGTAAGAGAGGTGAACAATATTGAATCAACAACAGAGGATATAGGTGAAGTTGAATTTGAATAGGTCCAAGAATTAGAAAAAGAATACTTTGAGTCAGATGAATATGAAAATACTCAGGCATACTCAAATCAACAGACAACATCAAATTTTTCCTCTAGAATTACTCAAAAGAATCATCCTACAAGTCAGATAATTGGTGAGAAAGACAAAGGTGTACAAACTAGGAGAAGGATAATAAAAAACACCGAGCAATCACATATAGCCTCATATCAATGGTGGAACCCAAGAACTTCAATGAAGCTAGTGAAGATGTAAACTGGTTAAAATCAATGAATGAGGAAGTGGACCAGATTGAAAAGAATGACACTTGGGAACTCGTTCCTAGGCCAACAAATAAAAATGTAATAGGATCCAAATGGGTCTACAAAAATAAGATGACTGAGAAAGGAAATATTGTAAGAAATAAGGCTAGATTGGTCTGAAAAGGATATGATCAAATAGAAGAAATAGACTTTGATGAAACATTTGCGCCTGTAGAAAGATTAGAAGCTATTAGAATGTTTCTTGCCCATGATTGTCATAAGAAGATTAATGTCTATCAAATGGATGTCAAGTCATCTTTTCTAAATGGGGATCTAAAATAAGAAGTCTATATGGAACAACCAGAAGGTTTCCAACTGTCAGATAATCCTGACTTTGTCTACAAGCTAAATAAAGCCTTATATGGGTTGAAACAAGCTCCTCATGCCTGGTATCATAGACTGGATATGTATCTACAAGACAAAGGGTTCAAGAGAGGAACACTTGACAACAATCTATATATCAAAACAGAGGGTAATGATCTTCTCATTGTGTTGGTCTATGTATATGACATCATCTTCAGTAGTAATAATGCTTCATTGGTACAATGGTTTTCTTCTGCCATGCAGTCTGAATTTAAAATGTCTATGATTGGGGAATTGTCATTTTTTCTTGGCCTACAAATTACTCATAGGTCTGAAGGAATATTTCTTTCTTAAGAAAAAGATCTAAGAGACATATTGAAAAGGTTTCAAATGGAAGATTCTAAACCTATGAGCACACCTATGGTCCTTGGATGTAAGTTAAGCAAAGATGATGATTCACCTGATGTTGATCAAAGTTCATATAGGTCTATGATAGGAATCCTATTGTATATCACAACATCCTGTCTAGACATAATGCATGTTGTGGGAATGGTAGGAAGGTATCAAGCTGCACCTAAATAGAGTAATTTGTTAGTTGTCAAAATAATATTAAGATAATTGAAAGGAACAATGGACTATGGCCTATGGTATCCTAGGAATTAGAATATTCAACTATCAATCTATTCATATGTTGATTGGGCTAACTACACAGATGAAAGAAAAAGCACAAGTGGAGGTGCATTCGTTTTAAGAGATTCCATTATATCATGGTTGAGCAAGAAGCAAGGTTCCATTTCCTTATCGACTACAAAATCTGAGTACATTGCAGCTGCCACTTGTTGTACCCACGTATTATGGATGATTCAGACACTTGTAGACTTGGAGGTAAAATGTATTGCACCGATCCCAATTCATTGTGATAATACTAGTGAAATTAGTGTGTCAAAGAATCTTGTATTTCACTCCAAGACCAAGCATATGCCCATCAAGTATCATTTCTTGAGGGAACAGATGACCAACCCTGTTGTTTCTTTGCATTATATTCCTTCTAAAGATCAGATTATTGATATCTTCACTAAACCGCTTGCAAAAGCTAAGTTTAAGTATCTACGCGAGAAGTTGGGCATGAACCCATTATCAACCTAAGAGAGCCCATCCTGTCAGGGGGAGAATGTATTGGTTGAATATCTAATACCTCCAAAAAATATTGCAACAGCTTAGGCAAAGCATAATTATTTTGACATTAATGTCAAAGGGGGAGAAAAGGAGTGGTCTGGTTGCTATAGTTGGAGAATAACGCAACCTTTTAGGGTTGTCATCAATGTTAAAGGGGGATATTGTTGGTATGAATTACAAGAAAGCATGGGCTTGTCATTGATGGAAAGAACAACATGAGTGATGAAAAACAAGAACAAAAAATACGAGACCCACACAAAAAGGTTCGGAGGCCGAAACCTTTGAATACTTAGAAAACCTTCTAAGTTGGAAGAAATCGTAAGCTCAGGAGGAGGAGCGATAGTGGTCATCATATCAGTGTCCAGACATGAGGAATGCGCGGAAATATCGAGCCGTTGATCTGAGAACATGATCGATGAACAACGTTTAGTTTGGGACTAAATATGCAAGGAGTTTACACTCAGGAAAGTTTGATATTTGAAATTCTCGGAATGCGATTTTTCGTCAGCCGTCAGATCTAGAGATCAGAAAATGACCGTTAGGTCAGGGAGATCTATGTCAATAGATTACATCAGCAAGTCTCATCCTCAAGGACATGTGGTAGAGAACATCAGTAGACCATGTCATCAAGGACACGTGGCAGACCACGTCAACAAGGACACATGGCGCAATCAGACAATGACAAGTGTCAAGTTGATTCGACATTTCAGGTATGTGGAAATCACAAATCTGAGTGACACGTGGTAACTTCTCGGATTGTGACACATCAACAACTAACGCAAGAGTTACGTCACTCAGGGAGTTTTTATTTGTAATTTTTACCACCAGTACTCGTCCAAAGACCCAAAGTCCCGAATGTTGAAGACCCGAAGTGGATACGAGTGGTCCGATCTGAAAATCACTTCGGGTGTATTCACGATCGTTGATCGTGTAGCAGGATACGTGTCAATGGATCATGAGCTCCGGGCGAAACTTCTTTAGGAAAACACGAAGGAGAAAGGTTTTAGATTGCCGAAGGCTGAAGTCTCGGAGCGGAGGATAGTCGTTGGATTAAAAGATGAAATGCGTCAGTTTGTTGATACCATGAACTATATGCATCTACAAAATTCTAAAATAAACATTAAATGAATCTAATAAACTCAAATATATCAACATATAAATCATTCTCAAACACAGAGTTAATACACAACAATTAAATTCATAAAGAAACACATAAACAAAGATAAAACATTTATCTTTTAAAAATGGTTGTGCAACCAATTGCTTGAGATAGAGATTTCACCCAACCATAGACTTTTTGTTCCAAATATCAACAACAAGTCACCCCCGATATGGAGCTAGAAATCCACAAAAGAGGGTGATCTCTCATTTTCTACTCACATCTCAATGAATCCCACAACCCACTGCCATTCTCCTACAACTATCCCAATTTTAGACCAACTCTCTTCACCTACCTAACCTAAGAATGCACCCCTTCAATACTCTCATCCCATCAAGAATCCCATTAATTTATGTAATACCCATGTTTCCCCCATCTTGTAATTAATCATTAATTATGATTACCATGCTATGGCATGGGATAAATGTAATTGTATTATTGTTTGAATTGCCAATAACATACTATGGGGGTGAAGCCTTGAAGTACTGGACATGATATCACTAAAGGAAAGAAATGGGAAAACTATGGAGAGGGTTCATTATTCCAAATGACCCAAAATTTCCCTTTATTGGGAATAATAAACCTCCTTTGGATCCCAAGGAGGAATCAGTTAGTGATGGAAGAACCAGTGGTTGAACCATCAACCACCTCCATGAATGAAAGCATGGTTTGACTGAAGAATGCTAGCCCAAAGTACCACAGGGTTTGGGCGATCAGGCTAAATTGAGTTTCCTTCTGATAGAAGGAACATGATAGGAAGGAGAACCTTACCAAGGAGGGATATGTGTGCAAGGAACGTAGACAATATAGACAAGACATGCTCTCCAGCTGAGAAGAGAAACGAGAAAGATGGATAAGTTGTTCTGGTTACTGGAGAGAATAAGAGAAAATATCTCTGAAAACTTATAGGAGAATGCAAACTGAGCAGGAGACTATGGGTTTGATGCTGAGGAGGCTTCTAATAAACCTTGCAGAGATGTGACAGAGAAAGGATCCTCAAGAAAATGCGAAAGTTCCCTAGTGATATCATGGCTTGGAATGGGGGTGGCCAGAGTGCTAAGATTGAATGCCTCTGAGCATATGGTCGGGTGGAAAGGTGGACACCCACAATATGTTGGTTGGTTGTATCTTGTAATAGATAAGTATTCTCATACCCTGCAGAACCAAATTGTGACAGTAAAATAAGGTTGAATATCTCCTGAATGTTTCAAGGGTGTGTATGTTTGTTTGATGACTTGACTGTTTTCTCTTCATTCTTCCTGGTCGTGTATTTAAGAAATTAAGGACCTATATGTTTGATTATGATTGATATATGTAAGTACTCCAGTCTACTGTAGTGGCTCAAATTAAAGGAAAAGGACTGTGAATTGCTAACCATAGGCCCAATTTACGTGTGTGCATATTTACACTTCCAGTCATTTGGATTCCCTGAGAAAGGGTTTCTTAAGCTCAGGAGAGGTAGTGCGAAGGTGCACAAAACCTTGGCAAGATGTGCAAGAATTAAGAACTCTTTAAGTTTTAAAATTTTGGGAGAAGAGGAAGGAGTATTCTCGTACCTCATTTGAAGTGTTTCCAAGCTCATGAGGTATAACGCTTGTAGAACGCAACCGAGGGTCGTACCCTTCAGATATTTTACCTACATGACCAAGGGATCGATCCCATGAACTTAACAAAATATAGGCTAAGAGTTGAGCTTACATCATGAGACTCATTAAAGGGTCCATATGACCAAGGTCTAGGAACCCTGCGCTAGCCAAAAGGAGCAAGCCTTTCTTGCTTCGAAACTCCGGGAGTTCGGAGCTATGAGGTGTTGCAACCTTAACCAAATATTGGCCAAGAGATATGAATGTAGCCTTTGGGGCTTGAAAAGTTCCATATAACCAAGGCCTAGGAACCCTGGAACCATTTGCTAAGTTTGAAAGGAGCTAAGCTCTTGATGACTTCGGAGTTCCGAAAGTTTAGATTTTGGGGATGCTAAAGTCTTACAACTGTCAAAACTCTCGAATGCTTGGGTTGCAAAGGGATTCACACCATAGATATAAATACACCCAGGAACAAACCCAACCATTGGATATATGTTGTAGTCATCCCGAGGTTGACCACTTCGGGAGAACAAAGGTATTGTAATACCAAATTTCCCGAACACTAGAGTTACGAATTGATGCAAGACGTGGATCTGGGGAGTTTGTGAAGGACCCCGCCGACCATCCAATCAACTATCAAAAGTGTAGTGTAAGTTACTCTGACAAAGTCCCACTCTGGATAGAAAAAAAGTGTTATATCACCAGAACCCTTTGAATGTCAGGGTCGTGAAGTTAATTTGGACTGTTGGTAGTAGAGGGGCGCGTGTTCGCGGATCAAGAGTTATCCAGAAGTCGCGTTATCCAGTGAAATCGAAGTACAATCAAAAGAGATTGTAAGTTTCCAAAAGCTCTACAGGACGGAGAAAATCATGGTCGTTTACGCTAGTTACATGTGGTGACAGATCGAGTGTGCTTCAGAGTTCGACACTCTGAAATATCCGAGGTGTCTTTCACTTTGGGTGGAGAATCTCCCAAAGGCCTGAAGGTCAGATTAGATCTTAAAATCCCATTGTAGAGGACACGTGGACCATTGATCAAATCCCTTTGTGTGTTCAGAGTTCAAAAATCTGGGAGAAAAGGAGTGTGGAGTGGATAGAACCCTGAACCTCGCAATCGTGAAGTGACGAGAGCAGTAGATCTTGTTAGCGCCACCATTATTTTTTTCCAGTTAGAGTCAGTTTTAGTTGGGGTACGACCCATGCGCCCAAACATGTGAAGTCGAGTACGTAGCACCGTGAGGTCAAAGTCAGCAAGTGGTTGGTTGGCCCTTGGAAACGGGAAGGGATGTCAGAGTTGAAACTTGCATAAGTGGTATAGGTATGTCTTTTCCAAAGAGTCGAGTCTTGTTAAGAAACGAGTCTCTATGTGCCCCAGGTCAAGTCAAGTAGTTAATGGAATTCGCATCGGCAAGTACAAAAACTATTATCAGTTCATCATGAAGGCTGAGGGAATGAAAAATCGAGTTGTTCGTATCATGCATGCCCTGCAATCCTTATTGCATGTATTCTACATGCAAGGATTTATCATGGAAAATATGTAATTTGATCCAAGAAATCTCGTCACCATGAATTCACCGTTCTCCAACATGATTCCTCCTTCTTCCTGACTCGTTATAAATTTCATATGCTCGACACTCATTTTAGTCTTGAAACCAGGTCCGCACTCTATTTTCAATTTCCCTTGCCAGTCCAGGTTGATCAAAATCCCCTCCCTGTGCGTTTGTTGGACACACTGCGTCCAAAATACATACTAGTTGCGCCATGGAAACCTCCCAAAGCATAAGGAAAGGCACGCGGAGCAGTATAATTTCCAGGTCCAAGCCCCAAAATGACTAGGAGTCATTCTCACATGCAACAGGTGTTCCCAAGGACATGAAATGAGTCATTCCTTTACCCACAAAGACGATCAGATCAAACAACCTGGAACCTGAAGTGGAAAGACTTGCACAGAGAGGGAAGATGGTAGAATCCCCATCTCCGCAACAGAAAATACCTTGGAGAAGGGGCAGGCCTATGAAGAACAAAGAATCTGGGGAAGCCCGATTTTCATAAGAGCCATGTGCTAGATCGATGGACGAAGAACTACTCATGTACACCATTCGGCTAGAGCCTGCAGGAGGATCGAGCCGTGAAGGTATGAGAAGAACAAGGGAAAAGGATATCGTAAGAGAAAATGATCAAGAGCCATCTCAGCAATTAAAGAAGAAAAAGATGGCTATCACTGAACTCTATGAGGAAAACATGGAGTTGAGGTGACAGCTAGAAACAAAGGCTATGGAAGCATCTGCAATGCAGGGTCGTTAATGGAATGTGGCATGGCTAAAAGTATAGCTCAGAGAGGTGCAAGACACTATTGTACAACTACAAGAAGAACAAAGACTATCAGAGGAAAGACTTACAAAAAATTCCAAGGAATGCAAAGTGACCGAGGAGGAAGCCCGCATGGCTCTTGCCAACACGCAAAAAAACAAGTTTAGTAGGTGTTCGTCTTTGCATCCAAAAGCATAGGAAAAATCTTGGAAGTTTTGAAGGACACATTTCCCCAAATCACTCTACCATTTTGGTAACGGCCATAAAAATCAAATAGCCACTTGTCACGCACATTTTTTCCAGCAAATCAGTGCACAACATAAATCAAAGTTATTATAGCAGATGGCGAGTTCCCGGCAGACATCTTCCCACTCATACACATGATTGAAGGGGAACGCTGACACATATTTTCCTCAAATTGAGACCTGTCCGATGATCAAATCCTTGTGGTGAATTTTTGAACGGTCATGTGTAAACAAATGTGATTATTGTCTATTTTTTGAAAGCACCATGCGAATAGTCTCCAACGCATGCTACTCAGTTTTCCTAGTTTTAGGGTTAGCAGTTAGAAATCAGGGTATCCCAAGCAACGCCCTGGTTTATATATTTCATCTTTTCGATGTAAGCCGGGTTGGTTGGCAAAATTGGGAGATGACAACTATTGTATGTAATTTGAGTTTTTTGACCAAAATTTAATGTGAAGGTCCTGTAACTTGATCAAAAACTTCTAGTTGTAGAAATTGGATGTATTGTACCTCTTTCTTTGTGCATGTGCTTCATGTCATATTTATTCATATCTTTTTCTATCTATTTTGGAACAAATTTTTGAACCTGTGGATTCGCTACGCAACACCCCTTGTTCATGCCACTTAGACAAAACATTTTCCTCTAAATCTAACTTTGAATTCGCCCGCAGTGGTGCTTCGAGTTCCTTCCTATGTTTTTCTCCCACCACACATTACGGTTTTACACTGAAGATTGTTGCTCACCTAGCCTTATCCTCTCAAGTTCAGTCGCTGAGTCATTTGTCTCTGTCATTTACTCAAATTGACTCCATAACCCAAGTCTTACTTTCTTGCGCCAATATAACCAGAACCCATTATATCAAAGGTGTTAAATCTAGCCACTACTTTCAAAGCCATATCCCGCGCAGAGACCATGCCTCCTGAGAGAGCCCTCTCCAGATCCGAAAGGCTAGTTTCAGGTCTTAAAGTTGGTTGAAAAAGTTAACTATGTTGTGTATTTATTAGCTAAACATATTCACAGAGTGCTAACAATCTGGCGTCGTTGTCGGGGACAAACTTGAATATATTTTTCTGGGAGAAAGACTAACATTGTAGTTTGAGCCCTGAGGGTAACAGAGGGACAAACATCTGTACCAGCTGAAACCCTTACCCTGGCGAATCCAATCCAAAAATACTAGTAGCTCCAAGTATCGTAGTTTAGGAACCCTAGCTCCAAAGACGATCTATACCAGAGAAAATATTGACCCAAACCCTACAAAGCTTGTATACGACCTCGAGAAAATTCTACGCAGAACTAAAGAGAAAGCGTCAGATCCATTGTACTACCTGGACAAAATCCTGTCCTTGCCCAAAGATGACACACAAATAATTTATGACCTTGATTTTGATGAATTATTCGAGCAAACCCTTTTTAGGTCTAAGTCAGAAACCATCTTGGACAAGACTGTTTTCGACCCAAAGAAATTCCAAGCCCTGATATCAAATAATATCCCTCAAAATCCAAATCTTCCTAGATCCATGGCCACCATATTCGACCCCCTCATCCTGCCAGCCCAATTACATGACTTACCTCAGAACTATAGCCAGAGAATCAGGCTTTACGACACTGAAGGAAATGTTTCCGCCCAGAGGCACCTAGATTGGTTTAATGATTTCGTTGACCTAGAAGAGGTGGACTATGCAGATGCAAAAATGAGTTTATTTGCACATATTCTTTTGGGACATGTAATAAAATGGTTCAAATCCCTCCCACCCACGAGAATTTGATACTTTGTCACATTCGAGACGTCTTTCCTAAATAAATGGGGGGACAAGAAAAAATGTTTGCAGTTGTTAACACAGTATAATAATATGAGGAAAGCACCGGAAGAGACAATACAATAATTCTCAAGTCGTTTCTTGAAGATGTACAAATGTATCCCTGAAGAATTCAAGCCACCCCCCGATGTTGCACAGTTGCAGTACGTTGATTCCTTCGACAATGATTTCACCCTGTTATTGAGAGAAAGAAGATCAACAAGTCTAGATGGTATAATGAGTAACGCTGTCGAAGTCGAAGTAAACATGATGGCGTTGGGAAAAATAAAGTTGAGGTTCAATCGAGGTGATAAGAGACCCTAGGGAGATGCACAACCATCGACGTCATGGTCCTCAGATGAAAAGTTCAACATGATGATGAGGACCATGTATAAGATGATGGAGAGATTGTTCATGGGAAATAGACATGTTGCTCGAGAACAGAACGACCCACAACCCAGGAATCATAACCTTAGAAGGGGTCAAGTCCCTCAGATCAAACAAAGGGAATAGAAAGAGTAGAGGGTTTAAGGTGACCAACAGACAATACCTACATTCCAAAACAACTACGTGGATGAGGATTTTTATCAGACATTTGACGACCAGATGCATTGTTACAATGACAAAAAACCGCGTGTGTTCTTGAAAAAGAGTGAGCATGATCGTACATGAAAAAAAATGACGAATTTGTGTTGGATACAGACGGTGATATGATACTCGAAACAGATGATGTGTCATCTTGGGAAACATAAGATTTTAGGAAAGGCTATCAGAATGCCATCACGCAGTTCCAGAAGAAGTACAACCTCTAGAACAAAGATGCACCTACTGAGTTGCAACAAATGAACCCCATAAGGAAGCCTTCGATGGAAACCCCTTCCACAAGATGACCAAGGTCAGATAGTGCGACCAAGGATGCAATAGAGAAGGCTAAGTCAAAAGAGGAGGTCCCCAAGAAAGATCTAGAGATAAGCAGGGAGGCGAGCGGAAAAGAGGTAGAGAAAACCTGTCCCCCTTTCAATTTTGAACATGAGAGGGACAAAATCAAAATCTTTGTCCCGTTCAATGAATTTATTAGAAAAGGTAAGTATCAGGAGAAAATCATTAAAATGCTGAAAATGGGAGGGACCCTCGATACTTTGAATGTCCAAGATGATCACCCCGCTATCCTTTTTGGTCTGTGCATTGAAGAGACAAATGATACCAAGGACGTCCCTTTTTTCTACGTCAGTCTAAAGGTCCATGACATGACCCTGCATAACGCCATGCTAGATTCAGGCATGTCACACAAACTCATGCCAAAGGTGATCATGGATGAATTGGGTTTGGATATCACCAGGCCATACAAAGAACTTTTCTCTTTTGATTCGAGGAAAGTCAAGTGTTTGGGCCTCATCAAAGACCTAGTTGTGTCGTTGGCTCAAATCACCTCTAAGAACATGGTTATGGATGTATTCGTCACAGAAATACCCCCAAAGTTCAACATGCTGCTATCAAGGTCATGGGATGTGAAGTTAAAGGGCACTTTGCAAATGGATATGTCATACGCCACCATCCCTGTTTTTGGCCATGACAGAAGGTTGTACAAACAAGTGTTGCTGAAATACATGGTAAGAAGCAAGATGAAACCAAACAATCATCCTATATACACCATTGAAACTGAGGTGGGTTCTTCTATATTCTAGAATGACCTAATTTTCGAAGAGGAAGAGTCGACAACCATCATAACAACTGATGAGAAAACTGCGTGGGAAACAATAGAGTGCATCGACCTGAAAGACTGTGCGAAGAAAAGTGTGTGGAACATGAGTTTTGACGACATAGTCAACAAAGAATGTTTGGGGCTGGTGTATGGGTAAGCCCCCCTGAAGTGGTCACAAAGTTGTGTTCATACAAGATTGCATTCGAATGCACCAACAACATGGCCTAGTATGAAGTAGAATCTTGGGATTACAAGTTTTGAAAGAATTGGGTGCGCAGAAGATAGTAGTGCACAGATCTTTTGATATGATCATAATTCAGGTAAAGGGTGTATATTAGGCCAAACACCCCTAGCTGAGAGAATACATAAATTTGGCTTTGGACCTCCTTGAAGGATTTTCAGAGTATGAACTATCTGCTATCCCCAGAGAGAAAATTCAGATTGTCGATGTGTTGCCCATCTCGTCCTCAATTTTTAAGATCCCCATATTCCCAAACAAAAGGTACGAAATCGAGGTCAAGCACAGGCCGACAGTGCCTGATAATATCAAACATTGGCAAATGTTTGATGACGACAAACAAGTGGAAATATTCCTCCTTATGAGCGACTTGTTCGCTAATAAAAACATTGACAAGGAATGCTACGGTGACGAAGATGAGAGTGAAGATGCGCGCAGTAATGAAGACCCTTTCCAAAACCAGATCACGGGAAGGGACATAATAAAACTAAAAAATAATATCATTCCAAAGGGGTTGGTGCCACTGGAAAATTTGTTTGATGAAAATGATGTGGCTAAAAATCCAAAGATCACTGCAAGCGAAGAGGACGTGGAAGATTGCAACATAAGGACTGAGGAGAACCCGAAGATGGTCAAATTATCAAAGATACTCAATCCAAAGGTCAAGAAGGACTATGTTAATCTCATGAAGGATTTCTCGTACATCTTCGCATGGAGTTATGATGACCTAAAAGTATATGACACTAAAGTGATCCAACATGTTATCCTTCTCAAGGAATATCATAAACATTTCAAACAGAAGTTGAGACGGATAAATCGTCTGTTGTTGTTGTTGATTGAGAAGGAGGTAAAGAAACTTTTTGACGCTAAAATTATCATTTCTTTTCATGTCTCTAATGGGTAGCTAATTTGGTACCTGTAAGAAAGAAGAGCGATGAGATAAGACAGTGTGTAGAATTCCAAAATTTAAACAAAGTATCTCTCAAGGATCATTACCCCCTTCCTAAAATGGACTACATCTTGCAAAAAGTGGTGGGGTCCCAGAAGATGTCTTTGTTGGATGGGTTTTCAGGATATAATCAGATCATGGTCCACCTATATGATAGAGAGAAAACGACTTTCACAACTCCATGGGGAATGTTCATCTACGCCAAGATGCATTTCAGCCTGATGAATGATGGAGCCACTTTCCAGAGGGCAATGGAAATCGTGTTTGCTGATGAAAAGGACAAGTTTATCGTGATTTATCTGGATGACATCACAGTGTACTCTGCCTTCGACAAACAACATCTCGAGCACCTAAAGAAGGTTTTCTAGAAGTGTAGGAATTTTGACATATTGCTAAATCCAAATAAATTGCATTTCAAGGTAGAAGAGGGGAATTTGTTAGGTCACATCATCTCTAAGGAAGACATTAAGATAGACCCCAGTAGGATTGACGAGATCTTGAATATTGGCACCCCGTGCAGTAAAAAGGAAGTGCAATGCTTCCTAGGAAAAGTGAACTTCTTGGGGAGATTCATCCCAAACCTGGCCAAAATCATAAAGCACATAACCTTCATGCTCAGGAAGGGAAACATGATCAAGTGGAACCTGAAGGCCAATAACTCTTTTGAAGATATCAAAGTGGCACTGACTAAAGCTTTTGTGCTTTCCAATCTAGATTTTACGAAATATTTCATCATGTTTTCATTCGCCTCAGAACACACTATTGTCGGTGTGCTGTTACAGAAAGATGAGCAAGACTTCAAAACACCCATATCCTGTTTCAGCCAAATGTTGCACGACGCTCCACTAAGGTATGCCATTATAGAAAAATAGGTGTACGCCTTAGTTAAATCCTTGAAAGAGTTCAGGACATACATATTGGACTCCCATGTCATCGCTTATGTACCCATTAGCTCGGTAAAAGATATCCTGACTCAATCTGACCCAAAAGGAAGGAGAGGCAAGTGGATAGCAGCCATGTTGGAATATGATCTTGAGATCAAGCCTACGAAACTGATCAAGGGTCAGGGACTTGCAAAGTTAATGGTGCAGTGGGACTACGACACTGTAGGAATGAATTTCATCATTGATCTGTCGGAATGCCCTCAAGAAGGAAAACTTGTGTAGGTATCTTAGCAGTTCATTGATTTTCCATGGTATACAAATATCATATATGTGTTGGAGAATCTCCAGGACCCTCCGGGCATAAGTAAAACTAAGGCTAGATTTATCAAGCTTAAAGAAGTTAAGTTATGCATCCTAGACAATTCACTCTACTGGAAACACCCCGAAGGAATATTGTTGAGTTGTTTGCTGGAAGATGACGTGAAGCGGGCCATACAAGAATTTCACAAAGGCGAATGCGGGGGACACCATTAGAAAACCACCATGCAAAAAATCCTGCAAATAGGTTACTACTGGCCTACAATCTTCGTTGGCGTGTAAAAAGAGGTCTCCAGCTGCCACTAATGTCATATTTGCGACGGGAGAAGAAAGTTGCAACCCCTGCCACTAAATTCGATCTCAGTCGAAGCACCTTTCATGCAATGGGGTCTATATTTCATAGGATAAATAAATCATCCATCCTCCATGCAACACAAATGTATACTCACGGCCACTGACTATTTCACAAAATGGATAGAAGCAATCCACATGAAGCAAGCTATAGATGCAGTCATCATCCAATTCCCGGAGACAAACATCTTGTTGAGGTTCGGGTGTCCCATTAAAATCATAACAGACAATGTGGCTGCATTCAAGTCTAAGATGATGGAAATATTTTCTCAAGATTATAACATAACCCTGGGGCATTCTACGACGTACTATCCACAAGGAAACAAGCCATCACAATCCTTGAATAAGAGCCTAACTAGGATCATCAAAAGACTCCTGCAAGACAACAAGAGAGCCTGACATACAAATCTTATCTATGCGTTGTGGTCAGATTGGGTTACCACCAATAATTCTATATCGACGTCTCCTTTCTAGATCGTTTACGATGCAGATGCAATTTTCCCTACTTCACTGGGACCGCCCATTAGAATTTTTTTGCAATAACAGGAGGTCGATCGAAATGATGCGCAAAGGAGAATAAAACAACTAATTCACACACATCAGGCGAGGGAACATGTTTATAATCGGTTGCAGCTCCATCAGGAGAGGATAAAGAAATATTTCAATAAGCGTTCTAAGCCAGAGGATTTTCCGTTGGGTGATCTATTCTTGAGATGGGACACGAGAAATAAGGACAAAGGAAAGAATAGAAAGTTTGACCATCTTTGGATGGGTCCATTCAGAATCAACGATCATTGCGGGGGAAATGCTTATTTTCTAGAAGGATTAGATGGAGAATTCTTTGGTTGGGGGACTATAAACGACAGGTTCCTCAAACATTATTTGATGAAATAAAATCCATTTAAGTCATTTGTCATTGTAAATAGTCGGTTTTTTTTTTGCATCGAGTCAGTAGGTCAGCAGAAAATTGAAGCTCGAAGTGAAGGTTCTAATTTTATGCTGAATTTTTAGAAGCTATGCCGATAGGTTTAGTTTTTTTTATGTCTGTCATTTATTTTATCTTAGTGTCTGAAGGTCGAATAAAGCCCAATGGCCAGGCACCTACTCTACTGTTCTTTGCTATTTTGTGGGGAGGATAACATCCCCGTTGGAGCCAGCTGTTAGCGCTGCCATTGTTTTTTTCTAGTTAGATTCGGTTTTAGTTGGGGTACGGACCATGTGCCCAAACATGTGAAGTCTAGTACGTAGCACCATTAGGTCGAAGTCAGTAAGTGGCTAGTTGGCTCTTGGAAATGGGAAGGGATGTTAGAGTCAAAACTTGCGTAAGTGGTATGTGTATTTCTTTTTCAAAGAGTCAAGTCTTGTTAAGAAATCAGTCTCTAGGTGACCCAGGTCGAGTCAAGTAGTTAATGGAAGTCACATCGGCAAGTACAAAAACTATTATCAGTTCATCATGAAGGCCAATGGAATGAAAAATCACTGCATTTGTATCATGCATACCCTGCAAGCCTTATTGCATGTATTCTACATGCAGGGATTTGTCATGGAAAATCTGCAATTTGATCCAAAACATCCCATCTCGATGAATTCACCATTCTCCATCATGATTCCTCCTTCTTCCCATCTCGTTATAAATTTCAAATGATCGACACTCATTTTAGTCTTAAAACTAGGTCCGCACTTTGTTTGCAATTTCCATTGCCAATCCATGTTGATCAAAATCCCCTCCTTGTGCGTTTGTCGGACACATTGCACACATAATACATACTAGTTGCACCATGGTGACCTCCCAAAGCGTAAGGAAAGGCGTGTGGAGTAGAATAATTTCCAGGTCCAAGCCCTAAAATGACTGATATTCGTTCTCACTTGCAATAGGCGTTCCCAAGGATGCGAAAGGAGTCATTCCTTTACCCACATAGACAATAATATCAAACTGTGTGGAACCTAAAGAGGGAAGAATTGCACAGGGAGGGAATATGGTAGAAGCCCCGTCTCCCCAACAACAAATACCTCAGAGAAGGGGCAGGCCTAGGAAGAACAAGGAAGATGGGGAAGCTTAATTTTTAGAAGAGTAGCGCGCCAGATCGATGGCCGAAGAACTACCCATGCATGTTATTCGGCTAGAGCCTGCTGGAGGATCGAGCCACGAGGGAAAGAGAAGAATAAGGAAAAGGATATCGTAGGAGTGAATGATCAATATCCATCTCAACAATTAAAGTAGGCAAAGCTGTATATCGCTGAAATCTATCAGGAAAATATGGAGTTGAGGCGATAGCTAGCGATAAAGGCTATGGAAGCATCAACAGTGCAGGGTTGTGAAGGGAACATGGCATGGCTAAAAAGACAACTCAGAGAGGTGCAAGACACTATTGTATAGTTGTGAGCATCACATATACTGTCATAGAAAAGACATACATAACATTCCAGGGAATGCGAAGTGGCCGAGGAGGAAGCCCGCGTCGCTCTCACCAGCACGCAGAAAAAAAAAAGTTTAGCAGGTGTTCATCTTTGCATCCGAAAGCATAGGAAAAATCTTGGCATTTTTGAAGGACACATTTCCCCAAAGCACTCTACCATTTTGGTAACAGCCGTAAAAATAAAAAATCCACTTGTCGCGCACATTTTTCCTACCAAATGAATGTGCAACAAAAATCGAAGTCGTTATAGTAGATGGCAAGTTCCCGACAGACATCTTCCCACTCAGAAACCTGATCGAAGGGGAACACTAACACATCATTTCCTCATATCGATACCTATCCGATGATCAAATCCTCATGGCGAATTTGTGAACGGTCATGTGTAAACAAATGTTATTATTGTCTATTTTTGGAAAGCACCATGCGAAGAGTCTCCAACTCATGCTACTCAGTTTTCCTAGTTTTAGGGTTAATAGTTAGAAAACACGGTATCCCAAGTGAAGCCCTAGTTTATATATTTCATCTTTTTGATGTAAGCCGGGTTGGTTGGCAAAATTGGGAGACGACAACTATTGTATGTAATTTGAGTTTTTTGACCAAAATTTAATGCAAAGGTTTTGTAACTTGATGAAAAGATTCTATTTGTAGCAGTTGAATGTATTATGCCTCTTTCTTTGAGTATGTGCTTCCTGCCATCTTTATTCATATATTTTTCTGTCTATTTTAGAACAAATTTTTGAACTTGTGGATTCACTGTGCATCACCCCTTGTTCGCGCCACTTAGACAAAACATTTTCCTCTAAAGGTAACTCTGAATTCGCCCGCAGCGGTGCTCCGAGTTTCTTCCTATGTTTTTCTCCCACCACACGTTACGGTTTTACACTGAAGATTGTTACTCGTCTAGCCTTATCCTCTCAAGTTCAGTCATTGAGTCAGTTGTCTCTGTCATTTCCTCAAATCGACTCCATAGCCCAAGTCTTACTTTCTTGCACTAATATAAACATAACCCGTTATATCAAAGGTGTTAAATCTATCCACTGCTTTCAAAGACATATCCCGCGTGGAGACCGCGCCTCCCGAGAGAGCCCTCTCCAAATCCGAAAGGCTAGTTTCAGGTCTCAAAGTTGGTTGAAAATTTACCTTCGTCATTTGTTTATCATCCAAATATATTTACAGAGTGCTAACAGATCTGAGGATTCTTTGGAACCTTTCCTGGATGTTGGATCTAGACTATGGTCAACCCATCATTGATCAGTCTGGGAGAAAGGAGGAAGTCACTGATCCGGATTATTTTCCGCACGAAATGAGAGCGGAGATATAATAAGGAAATGCACAGAGATATCGCAGGTATTCAATAATATAATAGAAATGTATTAGAGATGCAACCATAAACACAGATATATAGTAATACATGATTTCTATTAATGAAAGAAATGTACAGAGACTGTAAAAATATAGAGTGAAAGACTCGCTAGAATGGTAGCAGCTTATCTCTGAGAAGAGATGTGACGGCTACTCGCATTCGCAAGAAGATGGTTACAATGAGGCTCTGAAGGCCCTTTTACAATAAATGAGAATGCCAAAAGTCTTAGACATCCAAAAACCTAACCCTAGGAGATGAAGCACCAAAAGTCATGTGGGCCCCGTTTGGGTAAGTGAGTACATCAACTTCCCGAGGTCGTAACTTTTGCATACGATCTCCGTTTTAGGCGTGTGATAGCTTGTTGGAAAGGTATTGTAAAGGAGATTCATTTTGGGGGCTCAATTGTGCCTTCAACTATAGTTGAGAACCTCAATCTCAAAAAACCTTCATTTGGACCCTCAAAATGGCCCCGGAAGTTAAAACCTGCTAAAAATAGTCAATTGCCAAAATGGCCAGAAAACTGTTTTGAGCCATTTGGAAAAGGTGGGTGGCCACCGATATCCACCTGGATCAGTCACACCACGGATCGACCGAACACCGAAGTTACAAAGTAACAGACACTGTAGATCTAGGGGTATACGTGGGCATACCTTGACCATGAGATCGAAGGGCTATGGAAGGCCATCATTCTGAAGTGACATGGCACAGTGAAATCATCCAAGGGTGACGTGCCACCCATGGATCCTGCCATGTGTCAGCCCCTGGTATGTTCCCTCCTGACCAAATTGGTTGGTGAATTGACCGGGACTCCGAGAGTCATGGACTTTTGGACTCTAGAAGATTTGGGGTGTAATATTGTAGAGATACCAAAAGGCTCGAAGGCTGAAGCCACATGGAAATATTACAAGACTTCGTGACTCTAGTAGGTCTCATGCATAGACAAAAAATGGGTGTTCAACGCCGAAGCATCCAACGTCGAATTATACTTAGGCGTATGAGTTAACGAGGAGGAAGATTCATCGTCATATTTAATGGTGGATGGATCTCCACCAGAGATTCAGGAGCACTGGGAGCTCCAGGGCTTCAGGGAGATTGACATGTTAGGTATGAGACAAATCCAGGTGGATTCCATATGGCCCTCATCTAATAACGCTTGAAGATATTTGGAAAGGCATATCTCCAAAACTTGAGCTCGGTTTTGAGCCTGGTAGCAGTCTGTGGAAAGCTCTTGACGAGTAGAAGGTATGGGAGGCCTCGAAAAAAGGATCCAAGACATTTGAGGGAAACAAAAACTTGATGTCCCATCCTTTAGAAAGCCAAATAAGGGGTTGGGTCTGTTACAAATTGGTATCAGAGCATGAAAGAAACACTTGGCCTACTTGGGCTCATGAAAGAATCAAGTGGTTTTCTTTCTTATAAAACTTTAAGGGAGAGGGAACCCTGCCCTACCTTATCTAGCAGAACATGATTCAGACACATAACTAAATGGGCTAGAGAATAGTCATAAGAATATTTTAATAAGGAAGAGATGAACCTGTTGAAACATATTTCTACCTTTGGAAGATTGTCTATTATCTGCATTAACTCCTTGAGGAGAAGGACTGTAGATTGAAGTTGTGAATTGGGAATTCTTATTGAATTCCAACATAGGAATTAAATTTTTCGTTTTTCAAAGTGATAACTACCCTTACGGGGGTAGGGATATGTTGATCAACATTAATGATATGACCTGAATGTGAATGGTTGAAAGTGGCAGGATTCTGTCAAGGGAAGCTTAAGGCCAAATGATGGACAAACCAATGATTTTGATGTGGCCTCTAAGCATGGGTAGTTGAGTCCTCTGGCACTGATGATGGTTGATTATATAAGGGTTAATACCTTTGTGGACTTAAATTAATCTAGTAAGGACTGGAAGGGTCCTTTGAATTTATAATTACTACCTTATTAAAAGACTAAACCCTTTGTATATAACTCCTCATGACCAGAGGACTGATGAAAAAGTGTAATGTCAGTTACTTGACCTGTGATGGTTGAAACCTGCAGTAAGGATAAATCTATTTAAGCAAGATAAAGAGGATTCCTTTGGGACTGTTTCTTATCCCTATAAAGAGGAAAAGTGAGATGGGAATATGAGCCATATTATGAGTTCATCGTTGTACAAAATGTATATTTCCATGAGTACTTGTCTAGGCATGAAAATGAAAGATGAGAACATGTTTTGATGCATACGATAATGGTTGCATGAATGTAACATGTGAATAGAATCAATTAAACCTATGGTTGGTTGTAGTGTAAGACCTGTTGCTGGTTTGCATTGGTCCATGATGACTTGATGACTGCAGGGGAGTAAAAACATGAATNATATATATATATATATATATATATATATATATATATATATATATATATATATATATATATATATATATATATATATATATATATATATATATATGAATGAGGTAAAAAGGTGCAAGAGATGCACCTACATATACACAAATATGTGTATACATCCTTAAAAGAATAATATGACTGCAATATCTCAACTGAGGGGAAATCTCAATGTTGAGTGTCCCTATGAGGCTTATCATAAGGATGATTGGAAGATCCTTGGGAGAAGGATATAGAAAGTTTGATATGTCCATGTGTGTGAATGACACGGAAAAAGGTGCAAGCAATGAGATTGCATGATGAATGCTTGGGCTGTGTGTGTATATTCTTGAGTGCATGGATTTAATGCATTGTGAAGCTTCTTGATATGAAGCCTGAAATTAATACCAATTAGGTATGAATTGTATTAAATGTGCAAGTGATGCACATGTATGATGTAAGAGTATAGGTATACTAAAGGCATGAGGTGACTCCCTAAATGAGTGAAATGTGAGGCAAGCATTTCACTTGCCAAGATTGAATGAATACCATGGATGCATGGTTGACTCCATTCTGAAGAGTCATGAACCTTTTGTTTTGAATGATAGATTAAGGGGAATGTGATCCATTCCCCCAGGAAAGGCCAGTATAAATAGATGAAAGAGTAAACGAGCAAGGAATGCTTTGTTTTCATGATAAGAGGAAAATGATTATGCCTTTGAGGATCACATGAAAATGACTGTGAACAAATCATGAGTTGGATGATTTTAAAGTAGAGATGTATGTAGTCTATAAAATATACCTATGGAATCTACACACAGGCTTATGATTATGCATATTGTTAAGTAAATCATGGATGTAATTTAACAAAACCAGAAAATGTGTGGATACATAATTTGGATGCATGACAAAGATGCATGTTTATATTCCTTATGGAATATTTGGTAAATATATGAAGCTAACTCAAGGTTGAGGCCATTACAGATAGTGATGGATATGCAATAAGGAAGTTGCATGCTGAAGGAGTTCCTTGTGGAGGAACTATGTGAAGACTCTATCAGGAGAATAGAGTCACAACCTTAATGACTGCTGGAATTAAGCAGTGAACTACAAGCTTANTATATATATATATATATATATATATATATATATATATATATATATATATATATAAGAAATTTGGATTACATTTTGAAAACATCATGTAATGAATATAAGACTAATAAATGAATATTGATCATTCTGATAAATGAATGGTAATGTGCAAGATGCATAGGTTCATGATCCATTATGAACAAAAGTTTGTTATTAAAGCATGTTGTTGTATTAAAAAAGGTTAGGGTGAGGCCTAACCAAGGTTGTTCAAGGAAAAGAGTAGGGATAATCAAAATGATGGAGTTGTGAACCTCTGGAAGTAAAGACTGATTATATGATGCAAGAACATCTGAACCAAATGATCTCTTTTAACTCTAAAGGTCAAAAACCTTTACTAAGAGATTGTAGAAATCCCTTCGATCAACTATAGATCGAGATCGTGAAGATCGCGGAAGAAAACCTTTATTGGATCAGGTTAATCAAAAACCTGAAAGAGGATATGAATGCGAGACGTTCATTAGAGGGAAACCCAATCTCAATTGTTAGATCAACTTAAAGACCCACTAGAGTTAACGAATCAAATACCAAGCGTTCGATAAGATCAACGATCATAATCCATTGCAGAGATTGTATATGCACACGGGTTAACGTGAGGACCTGTACCTATAATTTAAATTCAATGTAGTTTTGTTTTTATTTTGGGATCCGATCATAAATTGGACGACCCATATTCATTGCGGAGATTATAAAACGTAGTGGTGGACTCGACCTTTGGTGGACTCATAATTTTATAAAATGCACCTATTATACTTTTGAAATCCGACTATTGTTTTGGGACTTCAATGTTACATTGTAATATTAAACCAATGTCAACTATTAAATTTTCCATCTAGGAGAACTCCAGATCGTTGGATCGACACAAAGGGGTAAATCGTTAACGATTGAATCACGACTGTCGGATCTGGAGGTAGAGGAAGGAGGATCGTCGGGTCAATGACTGATTAATTCGTGACCATCAGATCATGCTGAAGGTATATTAATGGATGAGAATCATTGCGGAGATAATAGGATGAGTTAATGATCGCGCAGGTTTAGACTTTGCAATAAACTAGGATCGTTGATCTTGATAGGTCAACAGATCAACAACTCACGTCAATTCCATTACCAGCGAGCATCTTCCACTCCGAAGAACGGGATGAGAGTTAAATCACGAGCTAGTTGAGGTTTTGCAATCCCTTGCAGCCATTGGATCTTGGGAAGACAGATATACACCATTGATCAACCGACAAGGTATTAAGCCATGGTCATAGTGCCTAGATATGGGATTTGAAAGGATAGCACTTGAGAAGAATAGAGCTAAGGTCACATCTCTCAATCACATGGAGATAAAATAGAGTTCCTCCAGGCCAGTCAAGGAAGATAGAGTTTAGCACTCTGTGTTAGAATGTGGTCACAGGGACTGGGTCTATGGGAAAGGGTCGACATAATGATTTAGAGCATTCGATCCTGTTAGTGATCAAATACAGAGAGAATAGATATCGATACTAGACAACCCTTTGCGGTTTTAGAGCACCCTAAGATGAATACATGCATAACTGTGGGAAGAGCACGAGAGGTGCATTAGAATAACTCAGTTGGACTAAAATTCTAGGGTTGTATAGAAGGAGTTGGAACAAGGAAGAGTTCCTTGACTCCTTCCTAGTTTTTTATTGTATCTCTCTGGTACGAGATATTGATTTACTAATGCAGGTAAGTGTATTGAAATCATAGTGTTTATGGTTGCATGAATTTAGAAACAATTGGTTTTTTTGTGTGTTTCACTCATGGAAACGTTAAGGATAACGTGAAAACATGCATAAGGATATGCTAGGACATATCTGAAATTTTTTTGTTGAAATGATACATACATTTTTACTTTACATGACAATTAATATAATCATGATGTATGAGATGTGTTGATAGAAATTGTAGTTGTTGAGAAGGATAATTGCCAATAATGGACAACTTCAAGAAGACAAAGTCTATTCTAGTCAAGGGTGGGTTATAATCCTTGCAAGAAAATACAAGAGTAAAGAGTACCATGGGTACAATGACCAATCCATTGAGATTGAGAATAAATGTTCTCATAGTTAACATATTTTATCGAATGCATTGAGGAAATACATGTTTTCACAAGAGGGAAGAAAATGGATTTCCCATTAAGGAAGGAGGACCTTCCATTACTCTACTTGAGTTATATAGGTATTAAAGGAAATATAAAAACATTTGGGTGGCCATGAGTGTTGGCACCCTGGTTACTAATGAAGGAAGAATGCTTGGGTGCATTCAAGGGAAACTTTTAGTTTCATATGTGTCGATTTGGGATCGTGATAGTCCTGTAGAAGGAAGCACATAAATTCTACAATAATGAACGAGAATGAATAATCCCTATGGTGAAAATGTTGGTTAAGCTCCAACACACCATGGAAATGTGATTTTCATAAATCGTGGAAAACTTGAAATCAATGCAAGGTTGCATTGGGTGTGAATGTGGCCATGAATATTGGCACATTGATTAAAGACATTTGATATTTAAATTACATTTGGAAAAAGTTATTATGTTGAAAAGATGCTTACATAAATAAAAATATTTCTTTTTTTCTTTGTACCCTTGAATATATGAAAATGACTTGGACTATTAGTATGCATCGTTTGAAAATATAATGTGCATGGAAACTAACAATTTGTTTGGCTGAGGAATATTGAAGTTGTAGGAAGAAAAAAAAGGGTCTTGGGTATGGTAGTGTTGTAAGTCCATACTTGTGAAGGAAATTACCATACTTGTGGAAGTAAATTTCCTACTAAGCTAAACTATTATGGGAAGGAAATTCCCATACTTGTGAATCTGGTTCCTGTGCAGAACAGATCTGAAAATAAATGAGAAATGTGGAAATCTGCGGGTAACAGATTTTCAATAAAATTCAGAATTTGAAATTGATGATACTTTCTCATAAATTTTGTATACATGTGATACAAGGGATGAAAAATATATGTTTAGGGAGTAAAGATGAAGGATTTCAATCCAGAAAGCATGAAAGATGTTGTTGTTGAGACATGAGAACCCTGTGGTAATCGATGATCACCCAAGAACATGTTGTGTTGTGGTAAAAGAAGCCAGAGGGACTCCTCCATAGAGTAAGTCTGAGGGACGCCTTGACTGTAAGGATCAATGAATTCTTTAGAACTCTTATTGTGTGAGAAATCCTTGGCATGGAAAGATGGATCACCCGAATAAATGTATAGCAGAGAAGGGGATGTTTGAGCCTGGGGATGAAGGGTGAGTGACCACAAGGAAGAGGAGACTTTGAAAATTATCATATACTATTGATTGGGATCATGCACACAATGGGTATGTCCAGGAGAAACAATGGGCCAAGAATATAAGACAACCATGTCGATACAAATCCACGAATTGCACTGATGAGTATTGTGCTAAGTTATGAAAAATTTCTTGAATTTTATGCAACAATAAAATGTTTTTTCATGAAACTATGATTAATATGCTTGTTGTCCAAGAATTAGTGAAGACAGGTAAAGATGGACAAGAGTCTGAAAAATGACATGACCAAGAAAGAGGGTCAAGACTTCTGAAATAGTTGAATGACAAAGACATGGCATGTGTTACTAATAAAGAACACCGAGGACGATGTTCCTTTTAGGGGGAGGGCATTGTAATACACTTGTTTCCCCCAACTTGTAATTAATCATTAATTATGATCACCCTGTTATGGCATGGGATCAATGTAATTGTATTATTGTTTGAATTTCTAATAACATACTGTGGGTGTGAAGCCTTGAAGTACTAGCCATGATATCACTAGAGGAAAGAAATGGGAAAAATATGGAGAGGGTTCATTATGCCAAATGACCCCAAATTTCCCTTTATTGGGAATAACAAACCTCCTCTGGATCCTGTTATCACTCTGTAAATTTTGTCTTGCTGATAGACAAAAAAAAGAGGTAACTGTTTCAACCTACTTTAGAGTTGGGCACTAGCTTGCTCAAATTAGAGAGGTCTCTCTTGTCTCACTTGAGATTTCTTTGATAATCAGAGGCTAGATTTGGTTTGTTTTGGGGGTTTTAATAAAGTTGTTGGCAAGGAAGGGGAGGGACACTCATGGATATGGAGTCAAAATTTTGAAAGTGAATGAAAACAATGACTAGCTGGTAGAACTCTCCAGAGGATAAAGGCTAAATGAGGTGATGAATCTGGGTTATAAATTGAATTTAAGCAGAGTGTAGGAAGAGGGATAAAACAAATAACTGCATCAGAGAATTACTGAAATGAATTCTGAATTAGCTAGGAATAAAATTACATAGTTTAAATTGCTTAAACTAAGAGCATCATACAATGAATTATGGGGCTTTAACTCTCTAATTTAAAAAGAAGAAGATGCAAATGGAATAAAATAACACAGGAAATACATACAATGAAGGAAGACAAAGCTCATATCACCACCATTAGAATATTTTCATAGAGACTTCAAAATATTTCTGCATATGTATTCAATTTATCTTCAGAAAATTTACAATCGAGTTGAGAAACAACAAAAAGGTGCCCTTGCACTTCTACCAACATTATACATTTCGATTACAATAGCTGAAACTGAAATGTTTCATCTTCTAAAACTGATTATAATAATTTTAACTGACAGTCTCGATATATGAACCGATTTGCAATGATTTACAAAAAAAGTTTCATAAACTAGGGATAGATCTCTCTGACTGCTCGGCTTCTTCTGTGCCATCTATCTTTCTCTGATTTCTTTTCGAACTTGCCAATTCAGTGACACCTGGAAGTTACTTATTGGTCCCTGGAAAACTACATTTTGTCTTGCCCAGTCGTACGATCTCCTTCCACTGTGAGCCAGAAGGAATCTTGTAATCCATCATTTCCTTTATCAGAATCTCCAGATGAATGAAAGTAGCGTAACACATAGTTGGCAACCCAGATTTTACTGTCTTAAACTGATTGAAAATCTCAAAGTCTGCGACCAAAAATTCTACCAAACTGGGTCCCTTCAGGTTCTCTTCCAGGCCTTCACATTTGGAATGGTCCATTCTGCACTGAGTGAAGAGAGAATTGTATTCCTCTTGATCGTATAATTTCCCCTTAACATCCCAAAATGGTGGGAGGCCCTTGATAAACAATTTTTCAAATGTATCCTTAAACTCTTGTATACTTTGTTCCATTTGAACAACTTTGTTTTGAACCGACTTGAGAAAATTGTGCTTAGTGATGATACTCCAGGACCAAATGATCAGTGAAGTTCTATCTTTTACCCCAATGGTCTGAAGATTAGAAGTGGGCACAAAATTCAGAAAATTAATAGCGTTCTGGGCCCATTCCGAGGGATATTTTGCCAGTGTCTCATTAACAATAGTACATCTGCTTCGGGCAGTGATAGCCATGCTATCTTTTTCATTTAAAAATTTTATATAAGCCCTGAACTTAGCAACTTTAGTAGCAACAACATCCCAGATTACATGTTTAGCTTCTTGCAACAATACTTTTCCCTTCATCCTCTTCTTCAGCTTGTTCACCCTTTCTTGCAAATCTTGATTCTCCTTTTGGAATTGAGCCATATTTTCATCTTTCATTTTCATCTCTCACTACAGTTTTTTTATGACCTCCTTAAGGCTCTTGATCTCCCCTGTTTTTAATCTTACTTGGGACATACCCTGAACCAATCCATATATGCTTGATACAACTTCTGTATTAGAAGGTACAATAATAGACATACAAGATGTTGCTACCTATCCTTGTGACCAATTCTCTTTTTCTTTTTCTAGCTGCAACACTTTATCTTTGTAATTTAGTGCTTCTTGTCTGAATGTTTCCTTTTCTTTCTCTAGAGCAGCTAGCTCTATTTTCGGTGGTAAACATATTCAAGTTATTCTTTAGGCTTTGGATCATCTTTCGTTTCTCATCTAAATAATCCTTTACCCCTTGAGGGCCCTCAGATTCCAATATTTTGACTTGGGTCTGCCAAGCTTTGCTGGATTTTTCTCCTACTTCAACTATCCATCTAATTTAAGTACATAAGTTGTTGATATTGAAACCCTAGACTCAGGTAGTCTAAATATAGCATGTCATTGGCGTTTCTGTGGAACCTTACCTTGTATGGGGCACTAATATTTTCATAGTGTAGCTTGACTTTAGACACTTTATCATCATCTTCCACTGCTATGTTAAATGCCTTTCTTTCTACATCCCTCACTAAGAGCAGGGAAGACTTGTGTTGGGATATCTTTTCTACCTCAGGCAATAATTCTCTTATTTCACTATTGGCCATATTTCCTTTCACAACATACTGGTTCACTAGATCTTCTTTGGATTGGTAGTCTTCCCTAGGTGTCTTGCTAAAGACATGTTTTTTGTTGCTGAAATTTCTTGAGATACTTTCACCCTGTAGCGTGCTCTCTATATTAGCTTCTTCATTTTTGGCTCTGCTCTCCACCATATCCATGTCCATTTTATTTTTGGGTTCTTCTTCCTCTAGATCTACATGTGTGGGGACTATGTGATCTTCATCCTCTTAAGCACACTTTATTGACCACTGGTACCCAAGACCTCTGAACTACTCCTTTTGTTATAAACACTCATCTTCGGAGCTTTAATAATCAACCTTGGAGAAGTTTTCTGTGTCTAGATCTGCTGCGGGGATAACTTTGTTTGTTTTGTATGATCAGGTTGCCAAGTGACTTCCATATCTACACAGGTTTCCAAGTTTGCTAGTTTATCAAATCCTTCAAACTGCTCATGCTCATAGGGGCCTTGTCTGCTCATCATTCTTCTTTTAGATATGATATTGTGTGGGTCATATTTCCTCCCTTGTAATTGTGCAAACCCGAATCCACTGATTTTGGCCTAGTCCGAGGAAAACAGGACCTATACTTTACCACAAAGGGTCCTATTATGAAGGGAAACTTTAAGTTAGATGTTTTGTGCGTCTTCAGAAAATGCTTTGTCTCTGAAATGATCCTTTGTCTGATGAACTCTAGGGAAAAAACTATGGGTGTCCAGAAGATAGGTAAAACGCAAGGTCCTTCTTGATAACCATATATCCAGATCACAATAGAGTGCATGAACAACACCTAATCTCCTACCCTATTCTCTGGATTGGGTTGTAAAGAGATTTTCATTTCTTCCAAAACCCTTGGAAGGTTTGTGCCAAAGATGAGACTATAAACCTTGGACATGATATTATGTATGAAAATAAGCATTGTGATCCTTTTGCATTCAGTCGAGATGAATGTAGCTTCGGGTAATTCGGTATTATTCGATTCCAAGAACATTCTCAACAAGTGCATGTATTACATGAAGTGTCTCAGTGAATTGAAATTTACTAGTTGTTGGTGCATATTGTCAGCGATGAAATTTTCAAAACTAATACAGATCGACTGACTAGACTCTAACAGAAAAAAGGTCAATAGGAAACCCAACATGAATTCTACTACAAACTTGTCATTATCCAATCCTAAAATTTGACTAAGTATGGAACAAGCCCACTGGACCTTAATAACCATGACACTTACATTGATATGTAATGACAGACTCTTAGAATGGTGTTCAGGTTTAACAATGGTCTACAGAAATAGGGTTTTTACTTCAGAGGGACATTCTCTATAGACTGTGACCATTTTCTCTTCCTTGAAGGGCTCTGACACTATGGGGGAAGACTCTGGTATAATGAGGCTATGTCGAATTGATGGGCTATCTATTTCGCATAAGATCTATGACCCTAACTTAATCAAAATGACCTTTTCTTCCTGCAAATATTGTTCTTCACACCAAATTATGAACTATGGAAAAGGGAAAACGACTTCTACGATGTAAGGGGTAATGGAAGCTTGGGATGCTTCGAGGAAGGGTATTCTTTTTCCAACATTGTCTAGAAAATTGGTTCTGGAAACATAAATGGGCGAGAATGTTATTTATGTGTCAAATACATCGGAGTCCCTGTCAATTAGGGCTTCTTCTTTGGAGGCAGGGTCTTTCTCTGTTACGGATAAAATGACAAGGTTCGTGGCCATGATGAAAAATACATGTGAATAGGTGGAGAATGCGTAAATCTGGTTCATGGTTGAGCTTCAGTTATGAATGGAGCCTTTGCGCCAATTTTCAAACATTCGAATTCTTTGAAATATCATAAAATAATGACTAGGGCCCTCCTTTTATATGCGCTTTTTGATATCAGGGGTGAGGCAAAACGGTTTTGGGTAGACCACTTTTCTCCCCAATATGTCTCAGGTGGCACCACGTGTCCATGAAATGAAGCCATGGTATTTTCCTCGACCCTCCCTCGAAAAATTATCTTCCATGCTACTTCATCACTTGATATGTCTCTTGGCCGTCGATCTGGGCCGCTCGATATCTATGGTCCATCAAGCCCCATAAAATTTCATGCCTCTGCTATATTGTCCCTTCTCCACTAGATGTAACCTGGTCCTCCAAAGTAAGACACATCTCCACACTAGTCTAGCCATCTGCTAAATCTGAAACTTGTATTCCATCTAAAATTGTTATGGTGATAACATAGGCTCCAACTGGGGATGCTATCCTCCCTGCAAGGTAGCAAATAATTGTAGACCTAGTGCTTATCCATTGGGCTATGATTTATTCATGTGATCTGAATCTCCTGGTCTTTATTCAAAAAAAAAATATCAAAATAGACTCAACATAGCTCAGGGCCTTCACCTCAGCCTTCAACTATGATGCTTTTATTCCACTTCTTCATGCGAAAAGAAAAACACAAAACAATTATGTACAATGAATGGAAGGGGTGATTATTTTTAAATGATATAATGCTTGAGGAACCTACCATTTACAAGCCCTCCTCCAATGATGTCTCCTCTTCTCTCATGTAGTATGTAGGCATTGCTTCCACAGTATGTTGCAATTTCGAACGGTCCCAACCACAAATGATCAAACTTCTCGTGATTTCCCTTATCTTCCTTTCTGGCGTCCCATTTCAATAACAAGTCTCCCATTTTAAAGCTATCTATGTTGGTATGCCTGTCAAAATATTCTTTGATCTTATCTTGACGTAGCTGAGCATTATTGAAATCATTTTCTTTGGTCTATTGGACATTGATCAGTTCATCCTTTCTTCTTCGAGTGGCATCTTTTTATGCATCTTGCTCCTGTAGCGACTTCATCACTGGCAATCCTAATGCAGTAGGAAAAATAGATTTTATTCCATAAACGATCTGGAAAGGGGATGTAGCTATGGATCTCTTTGGGGATATTTTTTCAGCCCATAGTGCATGAATGAGATTTTTGTGCCCGACCTTTTTGTTTTCTTGCAACAATTTTTTGATGATTCTGACTAATATTTTATTCGAAGAATCAACCAACCCATTCCCTTGAGGGTAGTATGATGTAGAATGACCAAGGGTGATATTGTAATCACTGCATAATTTTTCTATTTTCTTGGACTTGAAATATGGTGCATTGTCTTTTATGATCTTAGTCGGGCACCCGAACCTGGAAAAAATATTTTCTTCTAAAAACTAGACAATGACATCATATGTTGCCTGCCTGGTGGGAATTTCCTCAATCCACTTAGTGAAATAATCTGTTGTTGTCATAATCCACTTGTTCTAGGTTGAGGATTATGGATATATTTCCCCTATAAAATCAAGGCCCCACTATCTGAAAGGAGCTTCCACATAAATGGGTTTCAAAGGCAAAGGTTGCAATTTTCCTTTTCCATAAAAAATCTGACATTCATGACATCTTGAAACCTCTTTATAGATATCGGGAAAAATTCTAGGCCAATAGAACCCAACCCTTAAAATCTTATGCACAGTCATATTCCAATAATGATGGCCCCCATAGTCACCCTTATGGAACTCTCTTATGGTATTTTCTGCTTCTTCTTCTATCAAACAACTCAACAAAATACCTCCCGGATCTTTCCAATATAGAGATTCATTTACTATACAAAAATTTTCTACCTTTAGTTTCAAGAACATGGCCTTTGTTTTACTAAATTTAGGAGGAGCCTGTAAATTTTTCAACACAAAGATGATGTTTGCATACCATGTGGAATCAAGAAATTTCTGGGATATTTGTGGAGTTGCCTACTCCTCTTCTGCAACCTCTGATAGGTCTGCAATAAAATTTATTCCTAAGAGCTCGCAATTAGTCTGTTCCATCATATTTTCCATCCCCTGTCCCTTGGTCAACTTGGTGGGTTTGATCTCAAGGTCATATTCTAATAACACTTCTATCCATTTACCCCTCTTTCCTTCAGGATCAGGCTGGGTTAAGATGTATTTTATTGAGTTGTTGGGTACATAAGAAATAGTATGGGAATGTAGGATGTAAACTCTGAACTCTTTCAATGCCTTGACTAAATAATATGCCTGCTTCTCCATTATGTCATACTTCAAAGAAGTATCCCTCAATGTTTTGTTGTAATATGCTATGGGCTTCTCAAAATTTTTGTCATCTTTGTGGAGCAAAACACCGACAATTGTGTGTTCTGAGGCATAAGAGAACAATATGAAAGCCTTTTCAAAATTAGGATTGGCCAGTACAGGAGCCTTGGTCAATGCCACCTTGATGTCTTCAAAAGATTTTCTGGCTTCAGGAATCCACTTTATTTCATTTCCCTTTTTGAGCATGTTGGTAATATGTTTTATGATTTCAACCAAATCTGGGATGAATCGTCTCAGAAAGTTCACTTTTCCAAGGAAAGATTGTACTTCATTTTTACTTTTGGGTATGCCAATTTCCAAGATTCCCTCAACCCTGCTGGGATCTACCTTTATCCCCTTTTTGAAATAATATGACCCAACAACTTTCCTTCTTCCATGGAAAATTTTGACTTCTTAGGATTCAATGATATACCAAATTTCCTGCACTTTTCAAATGTCTTTCTTAGATTCTTGAGGTGTTCTTCATCTGAGTTAGAATACATAGTGATATCATCCAGATAGATAACAATGAACTTTTCCTTCTCATCATCGAAAGCTATGTCCATAGCTCTCTGAAACGTTACCCCTACATTTATGAGTCCAAAAGGCATCTTGGCATACATGAATGTTCCCCATGGTGTGGTAAATGTTTCCTTTTACTAATCGTTAGGGTGCACCATAATCTGATTGTATCCACAGAAGCCATCTAACATTGACATGTTCTGAGAACCCACCACCTTCTATAAAATATGATCCATATTAGGCAATGGGTAGTTGTCCTTTAGAGACACCTTGTTCAAATTCCTGAAATCCACACACAACTTGATTTCTCCACTCTTTTTCCTAATTAGCACCAGATTAGCCACCCATTTGGAATATCTTAGTGACACTATGATTTTGGCTTCAAATAGTTTCTTTTCTTCTTTCTCTATTAAAGGTAACAACAAAAGGTTTATCCTTCTCAATTTTTGTTTGAATGGTTTATGATCTTCCTTTATTGGGATAACATGATGGATTATACTGGTATCATAAATGTTCAGCTCATCATAACTCCAATAAAAAACATCAAGGATTTCTTTCATTAAATTGACATACCTTTCCTTGACTTCATGGCTAAGATTTATGGACAGCTTAACGATATTTGGATCTTCTGGAGTCCCAATATTGCAATATTCCACATCCCCTTCATTTACTGTAATCTTTGGACTTCTGGCCACATCATTATTATCAAAGAGTTTATCCAATGGGACCAGAACCTTGAGAATGATGTTTCTGTTTAGCTGAGCGATATCTCTTCCTACAATTTGATTGTCAAAATACCCCTCCTTTGTGAAAGTAGATGCATCCACCTCATCATCACAATATTCATCATCAATGTTCAAATTATCGAATTCATTCTCCATCTTGAGGAAGTGTTCTATCCACTTGTCGTTTTCAAAAACTTTCCAGTGCTTCATGTTATCTGGTACTGTTGGTTTGTACTTGACCTCAACCTTGTATCTTCTGTCAAGGAAAATTGGAACTTTGAAAAATGTTGCTGAAGTGGCCAAGGCATCAACAACCTGATTTTGTTCTCTTGGAACCGCTGAAAGATTATATTCTGGAAATTTCTCAAGGAGGTATAGTACCCGATTTCTATAAGCCCTCAGTCTAGGTTGTTTTGCTTGATAGATAACTTTGATTTGATTGATAATTAGCTCATAGTCCCCATGTACAACAATCCTTTTGGCACCCAATTCTTTCAAAACCTTCAACCCCAATATTAATACTTCATATTCCTCCATGTTATTTTTACATTCAAAAACAAGTTTATAAGAACATAATTTTGAATCTCATTTGGGGTGATTGATCCAAACACCAACACCTGTTCCCTCTCTATAGGCAGCCCCATCAAAAATCATCTTCCATATCTGATATGCTGCTTCATCCTGCTGCTCTAAATATTCTTCAATCTTCTAATCAACTCCCTTTTTGTTAGCTATGTCAATTTATGGTTCTTTCTCTTCGCAACATAGGTCATTGAAGAAAATAGAAGATCCCAACTCGGTTTCAATGGAGTAGATGGGGTGATTACTTCACTGTGACTTATTGTTGACCATGTATTTTAGCAAAACTTCTCTATATAACCTTCTTTCCTGACCAAAAACAGGGATAGTTGCGTATGACATGTCCATCTGGAGGGTTCCCTTTAATTTTTCATCCCAAGACCTTGATAATAGCATGCCAAACTTGGGAGGGATGTTAGCAACCACTACATCCATAACTATATTCTTTGCTGGGATTTGTGCCAAGGATACCACCAAATCTTTGATAAGACCTAGGAATTTCACCTTCCTGGAATCAAAAGAAAACAAGTCTTTGCAAGGCCATGAAATGTCCAGACCTATTTAGTCCATGACCACCTTGGGAATTAGGTTCTGAGATGCTCCGAAATCCAACATGACATTGTAAAGAGTCATGTCATGAATTTCCAAACTGACATAAAAAGGAGGAACTTCATTTTCATTGCTTTCTTCTACTCTTGACCCAAATAAGATGGTTGGGTGATCATCTTGTATGTTCAGGGTATCAGAGGTTTGTCCCATCTTAAGAATCTTCATGATCTGATTTCTATACTTGCTATTCTTGATCAATTCATTAAATCATACCAAAATTTTGATCTTGGCCATCTCACTTTCGAAATTAAAGGAGGATGATGTCTTTTGTACCTCTTTGGTGACCATTTCTTTCCTTGCTTCTAATGTTTTCTTTTGAGGCTCTTCTTTCTTCTTTCCTTTGTCTATAGTACCCTTTGCAGTAGAGTCTTTTGCAGCCAAATATTTTGCAACAAAATATTTTTTGGGCACACTTGAAGAAGGTATGTTACTCTGAGCTTCTTTGGTGAGGTTTCCCTTTGGAGGATTTACTTTTGAAGGATTCCCCTTTGGGGGTTTTCAGGTACTCTCTTATTTCGAAGGTTATATTGTCTTTGGAATTGCATGATGGAATATTTCAATCCTGCTTGGTAATATTCCCTCTCTATTGATAACCTTTCCTCCTCATCTTGCAAAATGATTTCACTTGCATCCATGAACTGGTCATGTTCTTCATTGGTCAAAAACACCTCTATTTCTTTATCATCAAAACAATTCATATTGTCTTCAAAATATCCATCATAATCCTCATTTACATAATTATTTTGGAAAGGAGGCCTTATTTGTTGTTCTCCTTGATTTCCTTGGTTTCCCTGATTCACCTGATCTGCTTGATTCGCTTGATTTGCCTGATTCCTCTGATTTCTTTGCTCTCTTTGTCTAATTTGTGGGATTTTTGGTCTTCTCGGATTTCTGGGTGGACCATCAGCCTGTTCTTTGGGGTTAGGCCTATTACCTATAGTCATCCTTTCCATCATTCTCTCCATGGTTCTCATCATTATCTCAAACCTTTCTTCTGATGTTTGTGAGGTTGAAGGTTGTGCCTTCTCTTGAGTTTTGTTCATGTCCCTTCCAGAGCTATCTCTTATATTTACCTAATCCATTAGATTCACTTTGAATTCTATGGAATCAATAATCATATCATCTAATGTAGCAGACCTTCATTCTCTTAATAATAAATCAAAATCACTTTCAAAATAAT
>ML782564.1:565200-583187 GCA_009831015.1 Picea engelmannii | reverse complement strand
TGGGTTTACCTCAGTAAGAATCAAATGATAGACCTTCATGAATCTGGTTGAAAAATATTGCACTGTTTCTTCAGGTGATCTCTTCATGTTGCTATACTGGGTCAACAACTAAAGAAGATTTTTCTTGTCTCCCCATTTTGAAAGGAAGTTGGTTTCAAAGGCTTCGAAATCTACGATACTAGCTGTTGGAAGGGATCTGAAACACTTCCTCACTTCTCTTGCAAGACTCTGTGTAAACATCCTCATTTTCACATCTTCAAATTCCATGTCTTTCAAGCCTATGAAATCATTAAACCAGTCTAGATGCTTCTGGGTTGATATGTTGCCTTCAACATCATATAGTTTGATCCTTAGGTTATAATCTTGAGGTAAATCATGTAGTTGAGAAGGCAGTATGAGGGGAGAAAATCTAGCTTCCATGGCTATTGTGAGGGGTCAGAGTAGTTGTTGGTTCTGAGTGGGGATCATGATAGGCTTGATAGATGTGGCTAAGATCAAATCTTGGAATCTTTTCTCGTCAAAGATGGTCTTGCTCAAACAAGATTCAGATTTAGTTTTGAATAGAGCTTTCTCAAATTTCATGTCAAACTCAAGGTATTCAATGCTCGTTACTTCGTCCTTGGGTAAGGATAGGTATCGGTCTGGACACAACACTAGGGTTACTGGTTTTTTTTTTTTTTATGTACAAGATTTTTAGGGTCAGACATAGGGGTTGCAGCTTCTGGGTCTAGGTTGCTCCTGGTGTGAATTCTCTTGGGAGCCAGGATTTCTATCTCACACTCTTTGGTGCAACTGGTCTCTAGGTAATGGAGTCACCCGGGAAAAAATAATCTCAGCCAATAAGTTATTTGATCCAATTTCACCCTCAGGGATCAAACTAATGCTTCAAGTCATTTTTCCCAGAGAAGATTTTTCAATTTCATCCCCAGCAACAATGCCAAAATGTTAGCACTCTGTAAATTTTTTCTAGCTGATAGACAAATGACAGAGGTAGTTGTTTCAACCTACTTTAGAGATGGGCACTAGATTGCTCAACTCAGAGAGGGACCTCTCATGTCACTTGATATTTCTTTGATAATCAGAGGCTAGATTTGGTTTGTTTTGGGGGGTTTTTATAAAGTTGTTGGCAAGGAAGGGGAGGGACACTCAGGGCTATGAAGTCAAAATTTTGAAAGTGAATGGAAACAATGACCAACCAGTAGAACTCTCAAAAGGATAAAGGATAAATTAGGTGATGATTCTGAGATATAAATTGAATTTAAGCATAGTGGAGGAAGAGGGAGAAAACAAATAATTGCATCAGAGCATTACTGAAATGAATTTTGAATTAGCTAGGAAGAAAATGACATAGTTTAAATTGCTTAAGACAAGAGCATCATAAGATGAAGTATGAGCCTTTAAATCTCCAATTTAAACAGAAGAAGATGCAAATGGAATAAAAGAACACAGGAAATACATACAATGAAGGAAGACAAAGCTCATATCACCACCATTAGAATCTTTTCATAGAGACTTCAAAATATTTCTACATATATATTCAATTTAGCTTTAGAAAATTTACAATCGAGTTGAGAAACAACAAAAAGTTACCCTTTCACTTCTGCCAACATTAATTCATTCAAGTTTCCTAGTATTTATACAATTCGATTACAATGGCTAAAAATGGAACGTTTCATCTTCTAAAACTAATTATAATAATTTCAACTGACATTCTCGATATATGAACCGATTTACAATGATTTACAAAAAACGTTTCATAAACTAGGGACGGATCTCTCTGACTACTGATATTCTTCTGCGCCATTTGTATTGCTTCGATTTCCTATCAAACTTGCCAATTCAGTGACACCTAGAGGTTACTTAATGGTCCTTGGAAAACTACATTTCGTCTTTCCCAACCGTACGATCTCCTTCCACTATGAGTCAGAACGAATCTCGTAATCCATCATTTCCTTTATCAGAATCTCTAGATCAATGCAAGTAGTGTAAGACATAGTTGGCAGCCCAGATTTTACTGTCTTAAACTGATTCAAAATCTCAAAGTCTACGACCAAAAATTCTACCAAACTAGGTCCCTTATGTTCTCTTCCAAGCCTTTAAATTTGGAATGGTCCATTCTGCACTCAATGAGGAGAGAATTGTATTCCTCTTGATCGTATAATTTCCCTATACCATCCCAAAATGGTGGGAGGCCCTTGATAAACAATTGTTCAAATGTATCCTTAAACTCTTGTATACTTTGTTCCATTTGCACAACTTTGGTTTGAACCGACTTGAGAAAATTGTTCTTAGCGATGATCCTCCTGGCCCAAATGATCAGTGCAGTTTTGTCTTTTACCCTAATGGTCTGAAGATCAGCAGGGGGCACATAATTCAACAAATTAATAGCATTATGGACCGATTACGAGGGATTTTTCTCCAATGTCTCATTAGCAGCACTACATCTTCTTCGGGCAGTGATATCCATGTTATCTTTGTCAGTTATAAAATTTAGATAAACCCTAAACTTAGTAGCTTTAGCAGAAAAAACATCCCAATCCCAAATTACATGTTTATCTCCTTGCAACAATACTTTTCCCTTCAACCTCGTCTTCATCTTATTCACCCTTTCTTGCAAATCTTGATTCTCCTTCTGGAATTGGGCCATCTTTTCATTTTTCATTTTCATCTCTTGCTGCATTTTTTCTATGACCTCCTTAAGGCTCTTGATCTCCCCTATTCTTAAGCTTACTTGGGACATAGCCTGAACCAATCCATCAGTTCTTGATCCAAGTTTTGTATTAGAAGGTACAATAACAACCATATATGATGTTACTACTTGTCCTTGTGACCAATTCTCTTTTTCTTTTTCTAGCTGCAACACTTTAGCTTTGTAATTTAGTGCTTCTTGTCTAAATGTTTCCTTTTCTTGCTCTAGAGAAGCTAACTATTCTATCTATGGATGTTCAGTGGAAGACATCTTCATCTTCTTCTTTAGTCTTTGGATCATCTTCTCTTTCTCATATAAATAATCCTTTACCCCTTGAGGGCCCTCAGATTCCAATCTTTTGACTTGGGTTTTCCAAGATTTGCTAGATGATTTCTCCTTCTTCAACTGTCCATCTAATTTAAGTGCAAGAGTTGTTAATCTTGAAACCCTCAAAATTACAATCAGGTAGTCTGAATATAGCATGTCACAGGCATTTCTTTGGAACCTGTTGGCAACAATATTACAATTGTTATTTTTTATTCTACATAGCTGCCTACATAGGGTCATGAAATTTCATTACCCTTCATGAAGGGTAATGAAGATTGTAGTTGCAAATCGTCGCTTCTCCCTATTGTCTTTTCAAACTTTGTAAGCATGAAAACTTGTGACTGGGATTATCATTATGTTTTTAAAGACAAATTGCTCTTATGATTTATTATAGAATCACAATTTCTTGCTATGAGCATGTGCTCTCATTGTTTGTAACTCTTTTTCGATTCTAAGAATGCCTAAAAGATTTATGGTTGTATCAACGAAATACCCCCATCAATGGATATTTGATTTTTTATATCGATTTTGGTTGATATTTGATCATATTTATCAAACTTTGAATTATTTGATTCACCTATCCTTGCAATCAAACTGTGAATGCACGCACTATGGTTTTCAAAGTACTTTGGTCCTAACACGTACCTAATGCTAAGGTGGCATACGATGTACAACGTGCCATTACTCTTTTGCATGGTCTCGGGGCTTCACGAATTTGTTCACACGCTTTGTGATTAACACCTTACCTATCGTTTGAATCATCACAAAATGTTTTTTTTGATAAGGATCGGGGCTATGGCTCTGTGGTGTTTTTCAAAACCCTACCTGTGTATTCTGTGGTATTTTCCCCTCTGTTCAACATGGCTCCAGTGGTGAGGGTCGATCCTAATGGCGTCCAAACCCTGCTATCGTATGATAATGCTAGAGAGGACTTAGAAAGGAATGGTTGGCTTTTGTTCATCCAAAAATTTAAGGGTTTTAACTTACAGGTCGCCCAAGAGTTTACTTTAACCTTTGATGGCTGTAGGGCAAAAATCGGTCTGTGCAATTGGAAGTAACTGAAGAGTTCCTAAGCTAACCCCGTAATTACCTACCAGAGACACGTTTTTGCATGAGATATTATGAGAAAACGGTTTTGAATTAGATCAAACCCTTGAAAACCCAGAACCGAAATGAGCCCTTTTACCTTCACCATGGGCAGTTTCCCCAGAAATTGGATCGTGCCAAAGATATAGCTCGTCCTTTAGAGGTCAAATGTCAGATTTTCTCTATGGCTGAAGTGAGCGTTTTGGTCTGTTTGCAAGTGTTGAAACATTTGTTACCTCTTCAGGCATGTGCCTTAGCATCCCACAACACCCCTCTCACCCATCCAACCATGTGTCTCAGCCTCCTACTGTGAACCCTTGATCAATCCAAAGGATATTCAACCAGTCTGTCAACAAGTTATACATCTACATGACATGTGATATTTAAAAAAAACGTAGAAGCAACTACAACCATCATGATTCGATTTTATTTCATGATCAAAGGTATGATTTTGTTTAATTTTAGCACGATTTTGTCACTCTCAAGTTAGGATATACGATTTGATTGAATAGATTATCTTTCTTATAAAGATTAGTTTGTTTTGTTTATTGAATAAAATATGATTGTAGTTGTTATTATAACTAGCTACATAATCGTAAGATTCTGTAGCCAGTTAGAAAAATTCGAACTGCTTGATTTGACAATTGAAAACATATCTAAAATCTTCCCATTTTCATTTGTTTTTCAGGAACCCATGATTTCCAAGGAGATATGAGGCACTGTTGAGATCTCCCAGCCATATCAACTTTGTGTTTTTAGTAAATAGATTAGGCTGTAGATAGTTTTGATATCTAATGAAATCAGGGAGGTTGCATCCCCCATATTTTTGAAACAGATTTGATATTATCAACAGGAAACAATTTTGTTTCCTGGAACCTATATAAGTATGTTATTTTGTACACATTGCATGATCTCAGCCTGGGGAAAGACTATGGATTTTTCATTTATAGACTTGAATGGAATATAATACTCATCACAACTTTAGCTTTTCCGTATTGTGGTTTTATTCAATTCATGTTTATTTCAATTTGTAATTAGATTATGATTGCTTTCGCCGTCATGATTTACTACAAGTTGGTATGATAAAAGTTTATATATATTATCCATGTTTCATGTTCCAGATTTAACACATAGTAATCATTCGTTCAAACTTGAATTAAGAGATTTATCTTTATCTTTAATTGAATGTTTATATGCAAGTTCTCACAACAAGATTTATCTTATTGTGGCTGCTTGTAAAATTATGAGATTGCTGTGATCGTATCTCTTATGTGTTCTATCATTCGAATTCCATCACTATTGCTTCATATTTATTGGGAGAAATCTCAAAATCTGTAGCAGGTTTTACTCAACAGATAAAGGTGGTTGAACATTACATAAAAGACAAGATATTGGATGCAATAACAGGTCAGTTTCTTTGTCTGATTTCATTAGTTTAATGAATATAGAATTTTCTTGTAGTCAAAATATTTTCTACTATCTGTTGTTTCTATTTGCAATTAGACATTTCCATATTCGATTTCCTGAGCATAAACATTTAAGAAAATAAATCAAAAAAATTATATAGTAATTTCATTATAGTTTGAAAGAGCAATTTACATTCGATTTTCACAAATTTAGATTAAAATTCGTAAATTGTATATTTTGTATATATATTATAAATAGAACTATTGTATATACAAATTATATATATATATATATATATATATATATATATATATATAGTTAATTGTACTTGGAAAATTTTAGTAATTTGTTAATTATTAGGTTAGTGTTTTTCCTTTCGTTATTTTTGTTTTTTGTTTTTTCTTTCTTTAGGACTTAGATTGGCTAACGGAGCCACAAAACCTGTTAGGGTGAGTTAATCCAAATGACTTGGGTTAATTAGACAACCCTGGACCGGATTCACTCCTCTAGTTGACGAGCAGTCAATTTCGCCCGTCAACAAATGGTGCTAGAAGGATGGCTGACTGAGAAGATGGCCTTGTAGGAGCCTTTATTTTAAATGTATTCAATTTCCCCATGGCCCCCCAAATCACTATGTTGGAACATGCTTTCAACTTCTCATTACCCGATGTTCCCAACGAGACAGTCTCTCACTTGTCCAAACTCATCTTTGATGGTGGAGGCAATACATCTTCTAAAGACCACCTTAACAAGTTTTGGTGCAAATGCATCAAACATGACATCTTAGATTTAAGAGTTTTATGAAGACTGTTCGCTTTTACTTTTAGAGGTCAGATTAAACATTGGTTTGAATCCTTTCTAGCATGTCACATTTTTTATTGGTTTCAATTTGTAGATGAATTTTTAGATGCTTTTAAAATTTATGATTTCCTTCAATTATGTGAAGAATTTCATACTTCGCTAATCAATGACGATTCATCTTCGGAATAATTTTTGACAAGATTCTATCATATCCTTTGTAAATTTAATCTCGATGACATGTCATTTGCATTAAATCTCGTCTATGATGCTTGCATCCCTTCCATCCAGTCATATTCAATCACGAATGAAGAACCAATTGCAAATCCTATCACTCAACTGCAAGAACAATTTTCTTCGCAAGATGAGAAGAATCCTTTCGACAATGTTGAACAAGCTAGGGAGGTAGAATCTATTGACCAGGTTCTTAATGACAACCAAATTAGTTTTTCCTCTGAATCATTGTATTTTCAGTCTTCGACCAGTATGGAAGAAGATTCATTTCTGGCTCAAGGTGAATATCCTCATTCTTGTAACTTATGCTCTAATAAATATTTAAAATCAGTCATTAAAGAACACTTAAGCGACAAAAATCATCTTGAACCTTCTAATACTCCTATGAAACTGATTAGAGAAGAAGATATGAAACTAGAAGAAGAAACTTTAAACCTTTGTCCTCAAAATGTACTTTATCCACAGGAAAGACGAGACGTTTGTCACATAAATTTTGAATTATCTATCACACAGAAGGCAAATCTAGATGATCATATTATGTTGAGGAATTCGTCACCAAAACAGAGTAAGAGTTTTAAAGAAAGTGAAGAGAAATGTCTTGAGAATACCATTGTTAATTATCGTAGTTCAAGAGATTCTTTTCATGTGCTTGTTTCTGATTCCTTTTATTTTTTATATCCTGATCTCTTCCTAGACTCTATTGGACTTGACATCTTACCTACAACATCCTACTCTTTTCCGTCACAATCATATCCTTTCAATATGCTAAATTTTGGTGAAATTAATTCCAAACCTAACATTGATAAAGTTGGATTTGACGCTTGTTCACTTTCATCACTCACATGGGAAAAAGACATGTTGTGAGATGATTTTACACAGTTTATTGTTGAAAAAGACAATGCACTATATATTATGGAGATCAAACATTCTACATTTCATATTTTTTCTTTGATTAGCTCGAATATTAATGTTTATGATTCACATTTTGAAATGATCAATCTCATCAAAGGAAGCATTCAAACCAATGATCTAATTAATGTCATGAATCCTCTTATGATGATTTCCCCATTGATATATTTGTTTCATCAAAGTCATGGTTTGCATCCTCGTTTTTGTGACAAAATCTTAGGATGGCTTGAATATTCATATATAAAAAAATTTCAAAATAAAGATAAAGTTGTGCTTGCTTTCTTTTTACCTAAGTATCTTGGAAGTAGGTGTGACATATTTCTTTTAGATCCTCCATGTGAAGAAATTAATGAACACTTAGAGAATTGTCAGGAGGATGGGGCATTTCAGCCTTGGCTGATGGTTATTTCATTTCCTCGTAATCTTGACAATTTTTTTAAACTTACTTACACTCTCCCATGCCATTATGACCCTTATCACGACAAGATTGCACAATGGTTGGAGGATTCATACAACAAGAATATTCAAGGGAATGGTAAGATCATGCTTACTTTGTTTTTAGATGATGATTATGAAGGTAAGTGTGATATGTTTCTGTCATTTTTTGATATATTACCATTCTTATTAGTAATGCTTGATTTTGTTTCCATTGCAGGATTGGAGTTGCTCCGATGGCTACATTGGAAGCATGACTTCACGTAGTATTCTGATTTGTTTAGTAGTTAGGGTAGGTTTAGGAATAGGTTTTCTTTCAGTTTTATTTCTCACTATTTCTCTTTGTAATAATGCAGTCATGAACGCAAGTGGGTGCACCACGAGAACCATAATATGACTATTGTCAGGGAAGTCTGCTTGATTCTTTTCTCTTTGCTTTTCATTGAATATTTATTTTCAAAAAACGCAGTATCGTCATGAAAAATCTTAATTGGATAATAAAGAGATCTAAATCGTAAATTCAACCCTGACCCAAGGTACCACGAGTAGGACTAATTTCACATCAAACATGATTTTTCTACTTTCTTTCAGTCTCCCAAGGGATTTTTTGCATGATGTTTTCAGATACACCTTCTGTACATATTTTTCTATTTGGATTTCTTTGCTTTCCAATTTTTCTTCGCTGGTGTGTTTTGTTTTCATTTTAGTTCATTGGTTCTTTTGAGTCGAACATCCTTGTTTTACAGTATAGCTCAGACAAAGAGAAACATAATGCTTCATCTTGAAAATAGTTGTCAAAGGCTGTTGGAACATCTATTGCTATCCTTCTCTGAAATTGTAGGTTGGTTGAAGGTGTCTTTTGTCTGAAAGTCGATTCCTCGGTTGCAATTTGCACTTGAAAGTATTCACGAATATCTTTAAAAGGTCTCTTTGCACTGTCCCTGTTCTTTAAGAAAGCAACTCAATGACATCTCCTCATCCTTGAAGATTGGTTCTATTAATGAACTATTTTTCAGATCTTGATGAAGGTTTGCTAGAAAATTTAAAGGCCTGTGGAAATATTAAGTTGTGTTAAGAAACTAGAATTTTCAGCGTCACCCCGCTCTATTGAATATCTTTAAAACTATATCAGAATGTGAATAAATTCTCAGAGAGCTGTGGGAAGTGCTTGTAAACCCTCCAGGACACTGAACATGTCTACTGGCAGTGGGTAAATGAATGCATGACGCCAAGATAACTTCGCTACTGAACAGGCCTGCTGGCAGTGAAGCAATGTCAGGTAAAAGAAAATTCTCAGGTATGAACTTTGTGTTGGCCATAAGCATCCTTTGTTCTCATTTGAAATTTCTTGGATAGGATACAAACGTCAGAGTGGGTTAATTGACATCCCTGTCGAGGCTATGAACGCCTGCTGGCAAAAGTGGCCCTGTCAACAGTATCAGAGACATTAACTTAAACGTCGTGTCTTTCTTTTGCCAAGTTTGTCACCAGGTTTCATTCTTTTAAACGAAAGGTATCTGAAACTAGGTTGCGCCTTGTTTTTTTAAAGATGTTCAAATAACCTTGCAGTTTTTCTTCGATTTGAAGACTTTTAGATTTCTCTAACCTAAATTCATTCATATTACAGAGATAATTGCTTCTCCTAGTGTGTCGCCATTGTTGGTAGCAATATTACAATTGTTATTTTTTAATCTACATAGCTGCCTACACAGGGTCATGAAATTTCATTACCCTTCATGAAGGGTAATGAAGATTACAGTTGCAAATCGTCGCTTCTCCCTATTGTCTTTTCAAACTTTGTAAGCATGAAAACTTGCAACCAGGATTATCATTATGTTTTTAAAGACAAATTGCTCTTATGATTTATTATAGAATCACAATTTCTTGCTATGAGCATGTGCTCTCATTGTTTGCAACTCTTTTTTGATTCTAAGAATGCCTAAAAAATTTATGGTTGTATCAATGAAATACCCCCATCAATGGATATTTGATTCTCTATATCGATTTTTGTTCATATTTGTTCATATTTATCAAACTTTGAATTATTCGATTCACCTATCTTTGCAATCAAACTATGAATGCACGCACTATGGTTTTCAAAGTACTCTGGTCCTATCACATACCTAATTCTAAGGTGGAATACGATGTACAACGTGCCATTACTCTTTTGCATGGTTTCGGGCTTCACGAATTTGTTCACACGTTTTGTGATTAACACCTTACCTATCGTTTGAATCATCACATAATGTTTTTTTTTATAAGGCTCAGGGCTATGGCTCTGTGGTGTTTTTCCAAACCCTACCTATGTATTCTGTGGTATGTTCCCCTCCGTTCAGCATGGCTCCAGTGGTGAGGGTTGAGCCTAATGGCGTCCAAACCCTGCTATCGTATGATAATGCCAGAGAGGACTTAGAAAGGAACGGTTGGCTTTTGTTAATCCAAAAAATTAAGGGTTTTAACCTGCAGGTCCCCCAAGAGTTTTCTTTAACCTTTGATGGATGTAGGGAAAATATCGATCTGTGCAATTGGAAGTAACTGAAGAGTTCCTAAGCTAACCCCGTAATTACCTGCTAGAGACACATTTTTGCATGAGCTATTATGAGAAAACGGTTTTGAATTAGATCAAACCCTTGAAAACCCAGAACTGAAATGAGCCCTTTTACCTTTTTCATAGGCAGTTTCCCCAGAAATTGGATCGTGCCAGAGATATATCTCGTCCTTTAGAGGTCAAATCTCAGATTTTCTTTGTAGCTGAAGTGAGCGTTTTGGTCTGTTTGCAAGTGTTGAAACGTTTGTTACCTCTCCAGGCCTATGCCTTAGCATCCCACAGCACCCCTCTCACCTGTCCAGCCATGTGTCTCAGCCTCCTACTGTGAACCCTTGATCAATCCAAAGGATATTCAACCAATCTGTCAGCAAGTTATACATCTACAGGACATGTGATATTTAAACAAAACGTAGAAGCAGCTAAAACCATCATGATTCGATTTGATTTCATGATCATAGGTATGATTTCATTTAATTTTAGTACGATTTTGTCACTCTCAAGATAGGATATACAATTTGATTGAATAGATTATCTTTCTTATAAAGATTAGTTTTTTTTGTTTATTGAATAAAATATGATTGTAGTTGCTATTATAACTAGCTACAGAATCATAATATTTGTAGCCAGTTAGAAAAATTCGAATTGCTCGATTTGACAATTGAAAACATATCTAAAATCTTCCCATTTTCATTTGTTTTCAGGAACCCATGATTTCCAAGGAGATATGAGGCACTGTTGAGATCTCCCAGCCATATCAACTTTGTGTTTTTAGTAAATAGATTAGGCTGTTGATAGTTTTGATATCTAATGAAATCAGGCAGGTTGCATCCCCCATATTTTTGAAACAGATTTGATATTATTAACAGGAAACAGTTTTGTTTCCTGGAACCTATATAAGCATGTTATTTTGTACACATTGCATGATCTCAGCCTGGGGCAAGACTATGGATTTTTCATTTATAGACTTGAATGAAATATAATACTTGTCACAAATTCAGCTTTTCCGTATTGTGGTTTTATTCAAGTCATGTTTATTTCAATTTGTAATTAGATTATGATTGCTTTTGCTGTCATGATTTACTACAAGCTGGTATGATAAAAGTTTATATATATTATCCATGTTTCATGTTCCAGATTTAACACACAGTAATCATTCGTTCAAACTTGAATTAAGAGATTTATCTTTATCTTTAATTGAACATTTATATGCAAGTTCTCACAGCAAGATTTATCTTATTGTGGTTGCTTGTAAAATTATGAGATTGCTGTGATCGTATCTCTTATGTGTTCTATCATTCGAATTCCATCACTATTGCTTCATATTTATTGGGAGCAATCTCAAAATCTGTAGCAGGTTTTACTCAACAGATAAAGGTGGTTGAACGTTACATAAAGGACAAGATATTGGATGCGATAACAGGTTAGTTTCTTTGTCTGATTTCATTAGTTTAATGAATATAGAATTTTCTTGTAGTCAAAATATTTTCTACTATCTGTTGTTTCTATTTGCAATTAGACATTTTGATATTTGATTTCCTGAGCATAAACATTTAAGAAAATAAATCAAAAATATTAGATAGTAATTTCATTATAGTTTGAAAGAGCAATTTACATTCGATTTTCACGAATTTAGATTAAAATTCGTAATTTGTATATTTTGTATATATATTATAAATAGAACTATTGTATATACAAATTGTACATATATATATATATATATATATATATATATATATTGGAAAATTTTAGTAATTTGTTATTTATTAGGTTAGTGTTTTTCCTTTCGTTATTTTTGTTTTTTCTTTTTTCTTTCTTTAGGACTTAGATCGTCTAGCGGAGCCACAAAACTCGTCAGGGTGAGTTAATCCAAATGGCTTGGGTTAATTAGACAACCCCAGACCAGACTCACTCTTCCAGTTGACGAGCGGTCATTTTCTCCCATCAACAGAACCTTACCTTGTCTGGGGCACTAATCATTTCATAGTGCATCTTGACTTCAGACACTTTATCATCATCTGCCACTACTATGTTAAATGTCTTTCTTTCTACATCCCTGACTGAAAGAAAAGAAGACTTGTGCTGGGAGATATTTTCTACCTTAGGATACAATTATCTTATTTCACTATTGATCATATTTCCTTTCAAAACATATTGGTTCTCTAGTACTTCTTTGGATTGGTAGACTGCCTCAGGTGTCTTGCTAAAGACATGTTTTTTGCTGCTGAAATTTCTTGAGCTGCTTTCACCCTGTAGCGTGCTCTCTGTATTAGATTCTTCATTTTTGGCTCTGATCTCCACCATCTCCATGTCCATTTTCTCTTTGGGTTCTTCTTCCTCTAGATATACTATCTGTGGGGGTTGTGTGATCTTCACCCTCTTAAGCACACTTTACTGACCACTGGGACCCAAGACCTCTAAATTTCTCCTTTTGTTATAAACAATCATCTTGGGAGCTTTAATAATCAACCTTGGAGAAGTTTTATGTGTGTGGATCTATTGCAGGGATGACTTTGTTTGTTGTGTATGATCAAGTTGCAAATTGACTTCCATATCTACATAGGTTTCCAAGTTTTCCAGTTTATCAAATCCTTCAACCTGCTCATGCTCGTAGGGGCCTTGTCTTCTCATCAATCTTATTTTATATATGATCTGGTATGGGTCATATTTCCTCCCTTGTAACTCTTTAAACCCAAATCCACTGAGTTTGGCCTGGATCTAAGGCAAACATGACCTAGTCTTTACCACAAAGGGTCCTATTATGAAGGAAAACTTTAATTTAGATGCTTTATGCATATTTAGAAAATGATCTGTCTCTGAAATGATCCTTTGTCTGATGAAATCTAGGGAAAAGATTGTGGGAGTCAAGAAGAAAGGTAAAAGGTAAGGTCCTTCTTGATAACCATATACCCAGATCATAGTAGAGTGCATGAACAACACCCAATATCCTACCCTATTCTCTAGATTGGGTTGTAAAGAGATTTTCATTTCTTCCAAAATCCTTGGCAGGTCTGTGTCGAAGATGAGATTATAAACCCTGGACATGGTCTTATTTATGAAAATAATCATTGTGATCCTTTTTCATTAAGTTGAGATGAATGAAGCTTCAGGGAATTCTGTCTTATTCGATTCCAGGAACATTCTAAGCAAGTGCATGTAGTACCTGAAGTGTCTCAGTGAACTAAAATTTACCAGCTATTGGTGCATATTTTCAGCAATGAACTTTTCAAAACTGATACAGACTGACTAACTAGACTCTGATAGAAAAAAGGTCAAAAGGAAACCCACCATGACTTCTACTAAAAAATTTTCATTATCCAATCCTAAAATTTTACTAAGTATTGAACAAGCTCACTGGACGTCAATAACCATGACGCTTACATTGATAGGTAATGAAAGATTCTCAAAATGGTGTTCAGGTTTAACAATGGTCTGCAGAAATAGGGTTTTTACTTCAGAGGGACATTCTTTATAGACTGTGATCATTTTCTCTTCCTCGAAGGGCTCTGACACTTTGGGGGAAGACTCTGGTATATTGAGGGCATGTCAAATTGACGGGCTATCTATTTCGCATAAGACCTTTGACCCTAACTTATTCAAAATGACCTTTTCTTCCTGCGAATACTGTTTTTCACATTAGCTTATGAACTTTGGGAAATGAAAAATGATTTCTACGAAATAAGGGGCAATGGAAGCTTGGGCTGCTTTGAGGAAGGGTATTCGTTTTCCAACATTGTTTAGAAAATTGGCTCTTGACACGGAAATGGGTGAGATTGTTATTTCTGTGTCAAATACATCGGAGTCCCTATCAATTAGGGATTCTTCTTTAGAGGTGGGTTCTTTCTCTGTTACGGATAAAACGACAGTGTTCGTGGACATGATGAAAAATACATGTGAATTGGTGGAGAATGCACGAATCTGGTTCACTATTGAGCTTCAGTTTCGAATGGAGCATTTGCGCCAATTTTCAAACATTTGAATGCTTTGAAATATCATAAAATAATGGCAGAGGCCCTCCTTTTACATGCGCTTTTCGATATCGAGGGTGAGGCAAAACAGTTTTGGGTAGACCTCTTTTCACCCTGATATGCCTCTGGTGGCGCCATGTGTTTGTGAAATGAAGCCATGGTATTTTACCCAGCCCTCTCTCGAACAATTATCTTTCGTGCTACTTCATCGCCCGATGTGTCTCCTAGTCATCAATCTGGGCTGCTTGAGATATATGGTCTGTCGAGCCCCATCAACTTCTGCATCTCTACTATATTGGCCCTTCTCCACAAGATGTAGCCCAGTCCTCCAAATTAAGCCACATCTCCACACTACTCTAGCCCTCTTCTAAATCTAAAACTTGTATTCCATCTAAAATTGTTATGGTGATAACAAATCCTAAGGAGGAATCAATTAATGATGGAAGAACCAGTGTTTGAACCATCTACCATCCCCATGAATGGAAGCATGATCCGACTGAAGAATGTCAACCCGAAGTACCACAGGGTCTAGCCAACCAAGATAACCCAATTTTCCTTCTGACATAAGGAATAGGATAGGAAGGAGAATCTTCCCAAGGAGGGATGTGCATGCAAGGCATGAAGACAATATAGATAAGAGAGGTTGTCCAACTAACAAGAGAAACGAGAAAGATAGATAAGTTGTTTTGGTTATTGGAGAGAATAAGAGAAAAGATCTATGAAAACTTATAGGAGAACGTGAACTGAGCAAGATACTACGTGATTGATTCTGAGGAGGCATCTGTTAAACATCATAGAGACATGACAGAGAAAGGATCCGTGAGAAACTAGGAAAGTTCCCTAGTGATATCATGGCTTGGCACGGGGGTGTCCAGAGTGCTAAGATTGAATGCATATGAGCCTATGGTCGGGTGGAAAGGTGGACACCCACAGTCTATTGGTTGGTTTCATATTGTAATAGATAAGTATTCGCATACCCTGCAGAACCAAATCGTGACGGTAAAATAAGGTTGAAAATCTCGTGAATGTTTCAAGGGTGTGTATGTTTGTTTGATGACTTGACTGTTTTATTTTCATTCCACCTAGTCATGTATTTAAGAAATTAATGACGTATAGGGTCGATTATGATTGGTATACATAAGTACTCGAGTCCTCCGTAGTGGCTTGAATTAAAGAAAAAGGACTGTGAATTTCTAACCATAGGACCAATTTACATGTGTTCATATTTAAACTTACATTCATTTGGATTCCTTGAGAAAGGGATTTGTTAATCTTGGGAGAGGTAGTGTGAATGTGCATAGAACCTTGGAAAGATGTGCAGAAATTAAGAACTCTTTAAATTCTAAAACTTCGAGAGAAATGCAAGGAGTATTCTTGTACCTCATTTGAAGTCTTTGCAAGCTCAAGAAGTATAACACTTGTAGAATGCAACCAAGGGTCGCACCCTTCAGACCTTTCACTTGCGTGACCAAGGGATCATGTCGATGGCCTTAACCAAATATCAGTTAAGAGTTGAGCTTACAGCCTAAGACTCATTAAAGGGTCCATATGAACAAAATCTGGGAACCCTGCGCTAGCTGAAAGGAGTAATTTGTAGCTTCGAAACTTCGAGAGTCCGGAGCTTTGAGGTGTTGCGACCTTCACCAAATCTTGGCCAAGAGATATAATTGTAGCCTTTGGGGATTTAAAAATATCCATATAACCAAGGCATAGGAACCCTGGAAACCTTTGCTAAGTCTTGTTAGCACAAGAATTCTCATCTAGAAGAGGCCTAACTATCAGAGTTTTGGATTTTTTCTAAATACCAGTTCCCTCAATGGTAAAATACACTACCTCTTTGCACTGCCAAGGCATATAAGTAAAGGGGGTTTGATATCATGAAAGGAAATTAATTACTCTACACATGTTCAAGATTGAAGGCACTGATTTTTTTACAATGCTACCAAAACTGACACACAGACGCAACACAATGGTGCTACCTACAGGCGCTATGTAATATTTTGGTGGAAAACGAATTGGGCAGAGTTATTTTACCAATTTTGAGTCATTAACTTAAAACTTTTATTGTGAACAATTGAGAAGGTATTTTTGAAAAATGGAGGAGGTTTTTGTTCATAACATTCCAAATAAAAAACACCTCTCTTAGTTTTTCAAAATGTGTTTTGGTTTGAGAGATATTGGATATAGAAGTAGGTGCTGCATACTCTGCATAGTGGCGCTGCATACTAATTTCCTGTAGTGGTCACAGTTTTCATATTCGCCTTGTTGGGAGGTTGCCACATATCAAGGAGGGTTCAAATGAATTCTCAAGGATCAGTTAGATGTCAAGGGACACCTGCACCTAATATTTATCTCTAGAAAAGGCCTCATCCATGAGGTGGAAACTATTTATTAATGACTTCCAACAAATTCCTGAAAATCAATAGTTTGTTGGATTTTTGTCTCTTTGATTATTGCCACCTATCTCCAAGGCTTAGAATTGAATGGAGGAGATGGGATTCAACCTCCTTAGTTAATTTGGATGCTATTTTATATTTAAATAAGGAAAGATCTCTTGGAGAGGGGCTGGGATGAGCCTAGAGAGGCTAGAGAGAGTAGGACTAGGCAGTTTTCTTGTGTGTGCTCATTTTGTAAGCCGGTGGGCATTTTATGATTAGCATTTCTTCCATTAGAGATTCATGAGAGTTTCTTATCAGAATTTGTGTTCTTTGTTATCATTCTATCTTGTTTTCTTTCTTGAATAGTATTTACATATTTTGAAGATCAAAAGATTCCTTTGGTTAATGAATTCATGAGCTGCAAAGGATTTGTGGTAATTGCTTGTTAATCACAGTTTATTGTTCAAGCACTCTTCAATCTATGTTACAAAAAGGATCTTTGTTATGTGGTTATTATTCTCTTTGTTTACTTTCTATTCTTCTATCCATATTTGCATAATCCTTTTGTCTGGTAGGAAGCTTGATTGCCTTTGATCTGTATGATGTTATGACTCCATGCCCAATGGAATGTATTTGCAGCAGTTTGATGCCCTCCTTTTTACTCCCCTCTTGTTGATCCACCTATTCAAACTATTTTAATCCATTTACATTTCTATGTTACCAAGATTACTCTCATTTGCAGTATGGGAGTGATTCTTGGAGTGATAACAAGTCCGAAAGGAGCTAAGCTCTTGATGAGTTCGAAGCTCCAGAAGTTCAGAACTCTGGGATGCTAAAATATTACAACTGCCAAAACTCCCGAATGACGGGGTCATGAAGGGATGTGAGCCATAGATCTGAATAAAACTGGGAAATATCCCAACCGTTGGATCTACATCATAGTTAGCTTGACGTTCACTGCTTCGAGAGAACATAGGTTTTGTAAAACCAAATTCCCCCAACACCGAAGTTACAAATTGATGTGAGTCATGGATCCGGGGAGTCCGTGAAGGACCCCTCTGATCGTCCAATCAATGTTAAGCCCTAATATTGGCTCATTACCCCTTAATTGGGGCATATTATATTAGTAATGTTATTTTATTTATGTCGGCTTTAGTCCATTAGTTGTAATTATACCTCCTAGTCTCCTATATATACCAAGGAGACATTTT
>ML782564.1:524001-559996 GCA_009831015.1 Picea engelmannii | reverse complement strand
GCTCATTACCCCTTAATTGGGGCATATTATATTAGTAATGTTATTTTATTTATGTCGGCTTTAGGCCATTAGTTGTAATTATACCTCCTAGTCTCATATATATACCAAGGAGACATTTTCATTTTGAATCATCTTGTACTTGAGCATTTAAGTGGGGTAAAAGGAGGTTTCCCCCTCGAAGAGGCTTATTATATGAAATTATATCTTTTTCAAGGCGTTGAGTACTTTTTCTGAGGTTTTTCTATGCTATATTGATATTTGGTTCTTAACAATCAACTATAAAAATATTAGTGTAAGGTACTCCAGATAAGTCCCACTCCGGGAGAACATAAGTGTTATTTCACCATAACCCTTTGAATGTATGAGTCGCAAATTTAATCTGGACCTTTGGTAGTAGAGGGACGTGTGTTGGCAGATCAAGAGTTATCCAAAAGTATGGTTATCTGATGAAATCAAAGTGTATTCGAAAGAATGTGTAAGTTTTGCGAAGCTCCGCAGGCTAGAGAAAATCTTGGTCATTGATGCCAGGAACACATGGCGACAGATCAACCTTGGTTCAGAGTTCGGCACTCTGGAAGATCCGAGGTGTGTTTCACTTTAGGTTGAGAATATCCCAAAGTCCCAAAGGCTGAAGTAGATCTTGATTTCCCAGTGTAGAAGACACGTGGACCGTTGATCAAAGCCCTTCGCATGTTTGGAGTTCGAAACTCTAAGAGAAAAGGAGTGTGGAGTGGATAGAATCCCTGAATCTCGCACTCGCGAAGTGACAAGATTCGTACATTTGAGGACACTTCGGGACATTTCCTGGAAGTTGGATCTAAACCATGGTCAGCCCGATGTTGACCACTCTGGGAGAAAGGAGGAAGTCACACCATGGATTTCCCGAATGTCGAAGTTACAAAGTAACGAAGGCCGTAGAGCCATGGGTATACGTGGACATACCTTGATCATGAGATCGAAGGGATATGGAATGCCATCAGTCCGAAGTGATGTGGCAGAGTGACAACATCTAAGAGTGATGTGTCACCCCTGACCCCTTCCACATGTTAGCCCCTGGCACATTCCCGCTTGACCAAAGTGGTTGGTGAATTTACCGAGACTTTGGGAGTCCAGGACTACGAGATTCTAGAGGATTTGGGGTGTAGTATTGTAAAGAGACTGAAAGGCCTGAATTTCAGAGCCACATGGAAATCTTACGAGACTTTAGTATTTCGAAGCTCCAAGATGTCTCATGCATAGAAATAAAAGGGGTTCTCAACATCGAAGCACAAAACGTCAAATTATCCTTAGGCATATGCATTAACAAGGAGGAATATCCATTGTCTGATTTAATGATGGATGGATATCCACCATAGATTCAGGAGTGTTGGGAGCTCTGGATCTTCGGGGAACTTTAGATGTTAGGTGTGAGACGGATCCATGTGGATGCCACGTGGCCCTCATCTAATAACGCCCAAAGATATTTGGAAAGGCATATTTCCCAATCCTGAGCTTGATTTTGAGCTTGGTAGTAGTCCGTCGAAATATCTTGATGAGAAGAAGGTATGGGAGGCCTTGGAAAAAGGATCTAAGACGTTTGATGGAAATGAAAACTTGATGCCTCATCCTTTAGAAAGACAACTAAGGGGTTGGGTGTGTTACAATTTATCAGGGTCTCTCTAGAACATGTAACCAAGAATATCACTACTGGGAAACTCAAGGGAGATCACTGGTAGGAAAACTACGAGGAAAAACAACAACAATCACTTGATGTTATAGTGAAACTCAAACAAGAGTTCACTCTCCATTCCTAACAACCCGGATCTTCAATCTTCTACTCCAAATACACTCCATAATTCACCCTCCATGGTTGCTCCAACTCCAATCTTGTTCTTTCATGTTCTCTTCTTTTTGTTCATGCAAAACATTGACTATCCAAAACTATTGTAATTTCCTATACAAATTTTCCTCTACTTGGATTAATTGATTGACTTACAATATTACCCAAATTAATTTTAATTATCCCCCATTCTCCCAATAACTATGGGATGTGACTCCTCACACCCACCCTCTTACATCCATTCAATGATTGGATTTGGGAATACTCAACAACAAAATAGAAGGTTCATATACAAATAGTAATTTTAGGAAGTGGGTTGAATTAATAGACATGGGTAATTCCCCCTTGGACCCCTTAGACATTATCTTAGAACCTACCCTCTCTTTTTGATTAATCACCCCCCATCTCTATCCATATCCCCCAACAACTAGAATCACATTTTATTATTAAAATTTAGAAATACAGTTTGCATATACATCTCTTGTCCACAACTATACATTATATCTATATTAATCATTAATTAAATTGGGGATTATATTGGGGACATTATGCCCGTTGATCTCGTGTAGACACTACATGAAAGGAAAGTGAAGGAATTCCCTTCATGGTACACCCTTCGTTCCGATCAGAGGCCATCCCATCCACTTCAAGTCCAACAATCTCTTCTCGTCATCAATTTAGCAAGGCCTAGAAAACATCGATCAAAGCTTCAAGACTGGGAGTCAATTAACCCAAACATCCCAAGAATGGGGTTTCTTTCATGTTTGATTGCGATCACATTTTTTTCTTTTATTTCTCATTTTTCGAGTTGATTATCCAACCAACTTCATTATTGTTTGTCCTTCTAATTTCACATTTTTTAAATTGTATTGAAGACAATAAATCATGGCATATTGTTTTCATTAGTGGAGAGTGTAAAATGGGTTCCACAAGAGTTGTTGATCTTTCTCTCGAATAGAAATTGAAATAGTGCCTTGAAAGGCCTAATATTCACATGCTTCAAGGCTATGGTCGTTTCTTTGACATCTGATGGTAGTCTTGGATTGGGTTGATTCCCTTGTTCATTATATTTCTCCATAGAGGGCCTATTAGAAATGTGAGAGAGTAGACACTTATTTACACACATCAAAGAATATATTGAGCACTCTATTCAATCAATGTAATGGAGTACATATAAATAAATTTGTCTTGTCTCAATATAGACAAAATACCTTGATCATGTAATTTACTCAATTGAGCAAATATCTCAACCTTTCATAATTCTAGGAAGCATCTAATTGGAGAGAATATCTCACATCTAACTAGTTCCAACAACCTCCTATAGACTAGGAACAAACTCTCTACATAGATATAAAATCTACCTAACATTACAACCACATATATGATCACACCTAAGACAAGTAGGAGTTACATATTCCAATACTCCCCTTAACCACTATTTGTCTTAACTTTTGGCAGTGGAGGTCTACATCAACATCTTCTCCTCTATAGAAAATGCTCCTTTATGAATCAAAGAACCTCCTTTGATCAACAAAGTCTATCTATAGTCCATCCTGGCACTTTCATCTCATACCTTGATCATATATACATCATCACTCTATCGAGTTCCATATAAAGGAAAAACCATCTACTGAAATACCTGGGTAACCAGTAATTGTAATTGTCGGTTTAATAGGATGTCCCTTCATGTACATGTTTCATTCAACCTATTGATTAAATTCCTCGTAATGTATAACTTCGCTTATAAGAGTGTAAAACCAATAACATGGTCCACCCTTGGTGTTAAATAAATCCACCATAGAGGCTACTGCATTATAGTTGACAAGTTATCCAAGTTATCAGGGACATGTGACAAAGGGGAAAGAACACATATCCAAATCTTATAGAAATATGACATTTACATTTTATATAGATATAGATACATACATTACATAATCCACTCATGGAGATGTCAGGTACAAACTCAAACTTCTCAAGGATCACTATATAGAACATAACATCATATACTTTATACAACTACAAACTATAATTACAATATGATCAACACACCTCACAAGATTTACCTTGTTTTACTTTATTTGTCCATCATTGTCCAATATTTGTTGTTGTCACAACCAATATCCACTACTATCATAAGAAATGTCACCAATTTCAAAGAACTTTCTCTATTTCCATAGGAATTCCATAGTCATCATCTTCTTTTGAATCAAAGTCAAAATAAATCTCTCTAGTGTTACATCTCTATCCTTGTCCTTCTTGTTGCAATATCAAAATTTTTCACTCTCCATGCATGTGTAAATAGTTTTTCCAATAACTTATAGTGCAACTGATGCAACCACTCTTTGTTTATACCTTTCCTTGTCCTTCCTTGTTCATTCTCCTAACATCACCCATAGTGCACATCCAACTCCAAGTGTTCATGACTCTATATATGGTTGTAAAACCTCCCCTTTCATGGAAATACCCATTCTCAAGTAGGATTGAATAGCCATTCCAACCTATATGCTCAAGCACAAAGATGAACTTTCACATTTAATATGAATTCATCTAGTCTTGATTGAGACCAAACCTACCGGATTTGACTCGTCATGACTTGTTTCATATGGATCTCTTTTCAGACAGGCCAAATTATCAAAAAACAAAATAAGTGTCCATGCTTCTTCACTTATAGGATTTTTATCTTGAACACGTACCAGATGGAAACCAAATATACCGTTGATACCTCAGATTGACTAGGAACATGTTGTACTCTAGGGACAAACACCAACCTGAGAGTAAAGACCGAGAATTTGATCATCCTATGGACATAATATTATCGGGCTAATTGTTAAGTGTGGACACAAATCAATCCCCCTAGCTTCACTACAAAACTAGAACAAAACGAAACAGTAGACTACTCTTTCCTTAGATTCAACTATCAAATGAGAAATGGATCTAGAACATACCTTTTAAATATTGAAGATCCAAATTTGCCAATGCAATCCAAGCTCTGTCACGAGTCTTATGGAGAAATATCTACAAATAAACACAAGCCAACGAAGACAAGAATAACAAAGTCTACTTGATATGAAACTATGTATGTGATCAAGGAATGATACAATATGGAAAAATAACATTCATATAGGAAAGAAAAGTATATATGTATTAAAGAATGTGGAAGAAAGTTACAACCAGATGCCTTGATGTCATCAGGTTCCTTCCAACAGTTCCTTTATTCCCACACACTTCTAATCCAAGGATTCTGAGACCATGAATCTGGTAGTTACTCACAATCTATCCTGACAAAGCAAAGCTCAAAACCAATATACAAGCTCCAAAAAATCCAAGCTACAAAACTCAAGCTCAATCCAACTAACTTTCTCCACGAGAGCTCCTCTCCTTTTATAAGTTGAAGAGGATAAGGTGAGGAGGTTGGGATGATCCCACTAAATCATGAAAGAGAGTAAGATCCATACCGTTCGGAGGCCACCTCACCATAGAAGCTTCTCCTTCTAGAAGCATATAGAAGATGCTCATTTTTCCCATGTATAGGGATTTCCTCACCCTAGCTATAGTGCAGCCTGTGGAAACTCCGCAACCTAGCTTTAGTACAGCCTGCGGAAATCAAGAATTTCCCCACCCTGTGTATAGAGCAACCTTTGGAAATCTTCTTTAATAGGTTTTTTACAAAGGAAAATACAACTTATTCTCTCAATAAAAGTTCTTCTCCCTTCTTTCTTCAGGAATTCAATCCATTGACCCCTCTGAAGGAAACATATAGGTTTACATCATTAACGGTCATAGGGATGACGAAAATAATTTGTAACAGAGAGCCCCCCAAAGTATGAAGTTAGAACATAGTGATAGTTGAAATACTTTGTCGAGTGTGTGTAGGGAACAAGGAACATGTCGGTCATAAACCTTCCAAAAAAAAAGGAAATACAATACTATAATATATCATCACTGAGGTAGGCATTCCCATACTCGGAATACAAATGACTCAAAGCATAAATGCCGAAATGAAAAGATCCATGTCAAGTAATAAAGGTCATGTCCACCAAACATACACTATGGATCCATACCATTATGACTCAAATCTAATTGTAGCCACCAAAAATACATTGTGGATCTATGTGTTAAAGACTCAAATTTGAACATAGCCACCAGACATACAATGTGGATCTATCCAACAATACAAATTGAATATACTCCAATGCAACATGAATCTGTCAGAAAAGATCCAGGGTCTTCATCTCCACCACTCTATAGTACGAATCCAACCATGTGAATACATGTGCTGAAGTCAAACATGGTAGAAACCACTTGATTACTGGTCATTAGTGTATACCATTAACAAGTGCGAGGGAAATCACCATTAATGTCAATGAATCCCAAGGTACTCTAGTAGAATCAAATTAATGTGAATTAATGAGTTGAAGTCGAACACCCGACATAATCTTTTGATCAGGGGTCAATAATGAAAACCCACTGTCGAAAGCGAGGAAACCTGCCATTGAGGCATGCAAGTTCCAAGGTACCAACTAGTTTCTAGGTCTAATTCCTGGATAATGAGTGGACGCCGATAGAAAAAGACTCATCACGGGAGGGCCTTAATGTATCCCCCATCAAATGACATGAAACATGTAACAATATTTGATGTAGATCAGAGTAAAAAGTGATTCAGGACTGACTCAGGGATGGTCAACCCAATAGAAGTCTTAAGGACTGCAAAAATGGTCGATGCAATAGAAGGTTTTCCGGGTTGAACTTCTCTTTGAACATATTGACGACACAACAACTGTCTTGGAAAAAATGAATCAACAACAGGGATCACACACCGATTTGTAATCTTATAAAGGAGTATGAACAAGAGACAAGTGGATTTTCCAACCTAGACACAAAGCGAGTGAAAGGGTATCATGTTCAAAAGTGACTCTTCCATAGAATATAGGTTTAGACACATTTCTTTCCCAATTTTTCCCCCACCATTTCTGGCGAGTACCTCTTTATTTTTACACAATCTTGAGGATAACATATGCTTGAAATGTAAGCTCATCCTTCATATGAGTCCCTCGGACTATGTTTAACGAACCCTAGGAAGGAGTGGTTCGTTCCCATATGGACCTTTCAATGCTTGTTTTATGAGTCCCAAGAAAGAAAACTTAGGGGTTTTTCATGTTTAGGGAGTCTGAAAAACACTTAAAGAAAACTCCAAAAATTCTTTTTTCATAAAGTAGTATGATGAGACCAAAAAAGAGATAAATTATTGCTCAACAAATGTTTTCTTCAAATGCTTTAACGAGCGTGAAAAGAACAAGATCGCTCGACAATATTTTCATATTTAGAGAGTCTGAAAAGAGCTTAAAGGGAATTCCAAGGGGTTCCTTTTTCGTATAACCTTTATGAGTCTGAAAAAATGATAAAAGTATACTCGGTTACATTCTCACGTATTTACGAGCACGGGAAAGAACAAAGACTAAGCTCGGTAACTTATTCTCATGTATTTACGAGCATGAGAAAGAACAAAGACTAAGCTCGGGATTGTTTTCATTTTTACGCAAGATTTAAAACAAAACAATACTATGCTTGGGATAGATTTTCTTTTTTCACAAGCTTAAAAATAAACAAATCTATGCTTGGACTTGGTTTCATTTTTACACAAGCGTGAACCAGAGGAAACTATGCTTGGACCTGGTTTCATTTTTACACAATCGTAAACCAGAGGAAACTATGCTTGAGGTAGGTGGTTCCATTTTTACACAAGCTTGAACCATAGAAAACTATGCTTGGAATTCCCAACGCATTATCCAGGGATGGTTCTTACTTAGCCCCCAGCTTAAGAAACTAGCGGCTCAACTTCAACATGAAGTACAAAGCCTAGAATAATTGCCCCCCAACCTTTGTTTCGTCCAACTGCAAAGGTGAAGGAAAGGAAGCTTCAAATACTAGACTTGACTCAAACAGAAAGGGGGAAGAACTATTTAATTGTTTAGCGAGCTTGCCACAAAGAAGCAAAAACTATGCCCTGGAATCTAGGTTCAATCCCCAGACCTCTGTTTCATTTTTGAACAAGCTTGACACAGAAATAGGAACTATGCTCGTAACCTATGTTTCATTTTTTAACGAGGTTTCCACAGAGACGCAAAAACTATCCTCATAGCTAGTTTCATTTTTTAATGAGCTTGAAATCAGAAAATCATGCTCAAAGTTGGTTTCATTTTTTAACGAGCTTGAAATCATAAAATCATGCTCAAAGATGGTTTCATTTTTTAACGAGCCTGAAATCAGAAAATCATGCTCAAAGCTGGTTTCATTTTTTAACGAGCTTGAAATCAGAAAATCATGCTCAAAGCTGGTTTCATTTTTTAACGAGCTTGAAATCAGAAAATCATGCTCAAAGCTAGTTTCATTTTTTAATGAGATTGAAATCAGAAAATCATGCTCAAAGCTGGTTTCATTTTTTAATGAGCTTGAAATCAGAAAATCATGCTCAAAGCTAGTTTCATTTTTTAATGAGCTTGAAATCAGAAAATCATGCTCAAAGATGGTTTCATTTTTTAACGAGCTTGAAATCAGAAAATCATGCTCAAATCTCTCTTCTTGATCATGGCTTCCAAGAGGACAGTTCTCTAGAAGGACAGCATGTCAAGGGACAAAACTCAGTCATGGCTTCCAATATATCTTCACTCGATGGAAGAACAACACTCTGGAAGGACAGGATGTCGAGGGCCGCGATAGGGGCAAGGAGAGCAAGCTCTAAATACCCTATCGAAGAGACCACCATGTCAACTATCAGATCTAAGTCATAAGAGACTAAGCTTAGAGTGAGATACCCATCTTCATTGGTAGGTGAAGGCATGGGGGACAACGCCACATAATTGACTTGTGGTGGGGGAGAAACCGACTGCATATACAAACCATTTAGGGAGTTCATTGAGTTTATGGTCAAGTCAGGGCCAATAAAATAAAGTTGATCAATAATCACCATTTTTCCATCGTGTGGGAAATATATCACACGAAAAAGAGTGGACACAATATATTTCATGGCATAGCCATAATCTCTCCCAAGGAGTAAAGAAAAATCCAAGGGGTCTTGGACTACCATGACATCAATAAATACAGTTTTCCCTCCCAAAGTTATAGGAAATTGAGGAAGGGTCCCTAAAGGTTGACTGGTTCTTCTGTTAAAAGATAACAGATTCTGTGTAACCGACGCAAGTTGAGGATAACCCAAAGCTTGCCAAGTAATAGAGGAGAAAATAATAACAGACGAACCTTCATCTATCATTGTTTGAGGAACGTCCTAACCACAAACCTGTGTTGTAATCTGGAAAGGAATGTGAGAGGGAAGACAAGGTCTAGTCAGCAGACCCCAATCGAAAAGGATGGCCTAATTACTTGAAGGGGGCTCCACGGAAGAAGGAGGAATGCCTCCTAGGATGGTAGTGTCTGTATCAACAAGAAATATGTGGGTAGAATTGGGTTTACTCTAGTAGGAGAGTAGGATCGACCAATGGTGAGATCAGATCGACCACTTGGGTTTCATTCTCCAAGGGGAGAATGGGGTCGACAGGTGGAAACAGATCCACCGCTTGGGTTTCACTCTCTGGTGGGAGAGTGGGATTGACCGAGGATGGGATCAGATCAACCACTTTGTCAACTGTTTCAACTAAGGACGTGACCAAATTGATGACATGATAAACCGGATTGACCAATGAAGGGACCACATTAATCATTCCATCAACTACAGGGGGGTTGAGAGAAAGCCTACGGTAAGCAGCTGGAAGTTGAGGTCGTGAAACAGTCATGTGTTCTAATAGTTTCAAGGCTTCGTCCATACGAGGGAAAAGGTGAGTTAGATGACTCCCTTTGCATAACATACACGAGAACTTGATTGCAATTTTCTTCTTCCCAATAGTATCCTAACTAGTTGATGGGAGGTCATCAACATGTTTTTCATATGCTGACAACATAGACTAGAAAGGAGATATAGACCATGCTTCTATGACCTTGGATAGACTAGGGCAATCCTTAAGAATATGGCTACCCTTACAAAGCCTGCAAGGGTACTTAGGCTTACGGGTTTGGGTGATATTGGCATCATCAACACTCCCAACACGATTAAAAATAATTTAATTCTTTATAACATGTTTAGCAGTGGTTGGAGGTGTAGATCCTTGCTTATTTTTCTTCTTCTTATTCTTCCTTTTCTTCTTCTTCTTATCCACTGGGTCAATAGCTGCAGAGCTTTCACTCGGCGAAGAAGATGAAATAGAAGAGGACCCTGCAAGTGAAGACGGTGAAGGATCAACATGAGGTTGATGTTCTTGGGGGGAAGTTCTTACAACCAAAGCACTAGCTGCGTTTGGGATTACTTGAGTGGAAAAAAACCATACCGATAATCCAATTGTGAGACCTGGAAGGCTCAAAGTAGCGATATGAGGAGGACCAACGTTTCTGTGAGAAGGAAAAATAAAAGGTTCCCCTTGAAAAGGAGTTCCTTCATTGGTCATTTTAGGAAATGATGCCATTAAAACAAAAATCCAACCTAGATTCCACTAGGGAAAACAAACAACACACGCTAAAAATCTAGGAAGCAAAAAAACAAACAAAACCTTCTCACAATGAACGCACTAGTTGGTGATCAAATCCAATGCTGCGAGAAAAATATAAGAAGGGGATGAGATAGAGCGGGTGGAAATGTTACATTGACGACCTGCTTAATGGACTTACACCTTGGTGCAATCTCCCACACATAATCATGGGTATACCCTCCAAGGAGCCCGAGTGAGTTTGGCCAACGTCAATTCCAGGTATCGTGAAGAGTTTCCCCTCCACAGTCGCCTTGTGTAAAGACCCTAAAGATATAGGCCACTAAGGTTACCAATGACAAAAGTGATTCTTGGGGAAATAGTCGACAATCCGATCCATGCGCAAAGGCATGGTATCTAGCCCGAAATCAACTTGAAAGGATTCCACTCATCAGGGTATACCTTCAAGCGACCCCCATAATACGCACAATTTCTAGACCAAGACCAACAAAGTAGGGTGAGTAACTCTTCTAGTCTTAATGTGACCTCATGATTGACCCTTGTGTGAGAAGGGCTTCCCAGGACAAAATTTATCAATTGGATTTCATTGCTCCCCAACTCAATATTCTATGCTTGTTTGTATATTTGGAAAGTTATCTTTCACACCTATTCCAAATCCCTACAACTAATCGAATGTAGGTTTTCTACCAGAAAATATAAAAATGTCTAATCAATTTTTATAAGCGTTTTATTTTAAGGCTTTTGTTACTCAAGAGGAAAATGGCGTGGACTAAATGATGTTTTGATTGAATCTAAACAATGCAAAGAAATGAGAATGAAAATATTTCACTTCGATGAAAGTTATATTACGAGAAGGAGAAAATGTTTATCATTCCCAGATGCACAATGTCCCAAAATTTAATTAAACTCATCAATATCAAGAATTTTAATAAATGGGCCAAAGATATTGTACACCAATACACGATTCTTGGCCCCCAATTCAAGACTAAAAAATGCCAAAAACCATGCAATTTCGCTACTTCAAATGCAAAGATGCCCCCCAATCTAAGACAAAGTAAGAAATGAAATTTTTTTGTTTCGAAGATAGCTAAAAGAAATAGAAAATCAATATGAAACAAAGAAACCCAAACAATTTTCTCTTTTAACATGAACTATTCAATAAAAGAAAAATAAATTCTTTCACCAAACAATTCTAAAGAAAAAACAATGCTTTGTAACTGAAAGACACCCAAAGCAATAAATCAAATATTTCAAAAGAAAACAAATAAAAGATGGTTAAAAGCAACTCAAAAATTGTCAAGAAGACCATAAACAGTCAAATATAGGGTCCAAAAGTTCATCCCAGGTGGTCAAAGAAAAACTGGGTGACAGAAGACAAAAATACTTAATCCAAAAAATTCTACAGGAGACATCACAACCCAGTAGTAAGGTATAGTGCAATAATTTGAATTTTCCACGAGCTAGATATGGGTAGGGTGCAGAGAATCCACATTGGTCTAAGAAGTCATGGTGTGATGATGTAAGGGTTTTGCAGGTTGCATATGGGATATAGTGTGGAAATGCTTGTAAACAAAGAAAAATTGGAAAAAGGGAAAAGAGTCTAAAAGAACTTCCAGATCCAGAGACGCTGGATGGATCCCCCATGGACTTAGAAAACATAACCCAGGAAATCAAATAAAAAAAGTAGGAAAAAGTAGGAAAACAATCCATTCCCCAGTTGAGTCACCAATTTTGTTATCGGGCTAATTGTTAAGTGCAGACACAAATCAATCCCCCTAGCTTCAATATGAAACTAGAACAAAATGAGACAATACACTACTCTTTCCTTAGATTCAACTATAAAATGAGAAATTGATCTAGAACATAACTTTTAAATATTGAATATCTGACTTCACTAATGCAATCCAAGCTCTGTCATGAGTCTTATGGAGAAATATCTGCAAATAAACACAAGCCAACGAAGACAAGAATAACAGAGTCTACTTGATATGAAACTATGTATGTGATCAAGGAATGATACAATATGGACAAATAACATTCATATAGGAAAGAAAAGTATATATGTATTAAAGAATGTGGAATAAAGTTACAACCAAATGCCTTGATGTCATCAGGTTCCTTCCAACAGTTCCTTTCTTCCCACACACTTCTAATCCAAGGATTCTGAGACCATGAATCTGGTAGTTACTCACAATCTATCCTGACAAAGCAAAGATCAAAACCAATATACAAGCTCCAAAAAATCCAAGCTACAAAACTCAAGCTCAATCCAACTAACTTTCTCCATGAGAGCTCCTCTCCTTTTATAAGTTGAAGAGGATAAGGTGAGGAGGTTAGGATGATCCCACTAAATCATGAAAGCGAGTAAGATCCATACCGTTCGGAGGCCACCTCACCATAGAAGCTTATCCTTCTAGAAGCATATAGAAGATGCTCATTTTTCCCATGTACATGGATTTCCTCACCCTAGCTATAGTGCAGCCTGTGGAAACTCTGCAGCCTAGCTTTAGTACAGCCTGCGGAAATCAAGAATTTCCCCACCCTGTGTATAGAGCAGCCTTTGGAAATCCTCTTTAATAGGGTTTTTAGAAAGGAAAATACGACTTATTCTCTCAATAAAAGTTCTTCTCCCTTCTTTCTTCAGGAATTCAAGCTATTGACCCCTCTGAAGGCAACATATAGGTTTACATCATTAACGGTCATAGGGATGACGAAATTAATGTGTAACACATACTTCCATCTACTAAGAGACCTAAGTACCCAACCATGGTTCTTGCTAGTTCTCTAGGAAAATAGTATGGATATAGGATGTATCCATGCTAATCTTACATTCTCTTCACATACATATGAGGACTTATAGTGCAACATTCGTCAAACATTCTTTCATCAAGTAACAACTAGAAGGAATAAACATGTAGCTATAACTTCCTTCTAGCCACAACTCTCTTTTGATTTTCATTACATCAAACACCCATCCAGGATTTCAAAACATCAGCAAGATATAATATATCATAAAACACGAAGTATTCCTCCTCTTGAATCATGCGCATACTTGACATGATCCAGTATTTGTCTTGAATCTTCTATAATCACTGGTCATTTGTTAGAGTTCTGAATTCTAACGAAAATAACTCCAATATAGTAAAACCAAATTCTTAAAATTACCATGTCGATCAACTCGGACATACATGAGATGAAAAACACATATGGGCAAATCCATGCTTTCCACAACACATGCAAAGGCTCATCAACTATTTCCTTTATTGTTGCAAATATGATTCTTTCATTACTTGCTTGATCTTTCTTCTTCATCTTTTTCAAAATTATCCTCTTTGCATACTTCATCACAAGTCTGTGTTTTGTTTCTTTTGTCATGCGTTCTTCTTCTTTTGTTGCATCATCTCTGCTAAAATTTCTACACTTTATCATGATTTTTACCTCAACATAGTTTACAATAAACCATAGCAATAAGTTAGCATTTCCTTAAAATCTTTGTAGCTGGAACAAATTATGTGGGGGGGAACTCAACTATTTCCTCAACCTTGAGTGGATCATATCCCCATATTGGAAACAATGAAACCTAAAAATCACCTTGACACAACACACAAGACAGATTTCTAAGAATTCAAACAAATCTTGTAGTAACACTGCATGAAGGTGCATATGATGATCTTCCCACTTGTGAGAGAGTGCAGAAAAATCATAGCGGTATGCTTAAAAAATGTGTGTGATGTCATGAAAATCATATTACATAGCCTATTGGAAAGTAGCCCCAGCATTTTTAAGGCCAAAAGGAATTTTACGATAAGCGAAGGTTCCCCAAGGAACAATAAACACAGTTTTATGTTGGTCCTCTAGCCAAATTCAGATCTAATTATAACCAGAAAAACAATCCATGAATGAGAAGATCTCACTCCCATAACACTCATAAATTATCTAGTTTATGAAGGGAGTTGGATAGTTTTCCTTCAAAAAATCCTTATTCAGATCTCAAAAGTCGATGCAAGCTCAAATAGTTCCCTATTGTTTTCAATGGGCATGGGGTTAGATATCCACTCATTTAAGTGAACTAGGTAAATGAATCCATCTTTGAGCATATTATCTACCTCTTCTTTGATCGTAGCCGCCTGTTGGCACAGGGGCAGACCTAGGGTTCAATGCTTCAACAACACACCAACAAAACCCTAACTGTCGACCCTTTCGGCAACACCTGCAAAGCAGATGAAGTATCACCTAAGGCAGAGGCAGAGGGGTTGCAGGACTCAGGTGTCTACAACCTAGCTGGGACACAAATCTATGATCATAATTCTTAATAGAGCACTTAGCCAATAACATTCATTAATATTTAACCCTTATTCACTTCATAGGTTAAACCCTAATTATAGAACAACACAACATTAAACAGATCAAACATCTCTAAGCACTTAACATAATTTCAGATATAACATTCATTCACATAATAAGCACTAAGCATTCATAGATCTATCTACCATACATCAATATCCTTACACCAAGCAAGTAAATACATAAACACATGAATGATATAGCACAAAGCACATGGACACAGGATATACGTGGTTCACCCCAGTGTGGGGCAATGTCTACTAACTCTTCTTCTCTTTATTATCTTCTTCCAATCTTCTTACATGCACCAAGCCACAGATCCAACTCTGCATAGGATAGGAGATCTACGCGTACCTCGCCATATCTTCCTTCCCCAATTTAGGTCAAAACAAAGATCCTTTCCACAGTCTTCACACATGGCACTTACAAAATGCTTGCACTTAGCTCTGCAAGCCTCAACACATATTCTTGCACATAGCTAACATTAGCACTAAGCCATCGACCTACTAGGTCGTTTCACGTATCTAACTAGATCTACTTCTTACAATTCCTAGATACTTATTTATACATTACAAAAGGGGCCTAAGCATGGGAAAAACCCATGGGCCAACATCCCATACCCATTACATAAACCCTAAAACCCAAAAAACCCGTAAAAAGGGTGACATCCTGGGATTGTCGCTTCACCTGGGCGCTCCATCTTCGACTAGCCTGTCAAAATCCCAAAAATGGTCAAACACGACCAAGGTTCTCCAAAACTTGTTCAAGGGCCAACAAGACCCCAACACTCACCTATGACTCATCCTGATTCACTCTGATCTGAGCAATATTGCTTCGAAGGCCTCGAGTTGAGATTGAGCTTCCTCGACTTGTTGCTTCTCCAGAGCCTCCTGCTCGGTGAAATCCTGGACGACTTGCTCGGTGACGGGCCCTACCAAGAATTTTTCTACTGTTGTGACCACCTATTCTAGTTGTGTACCTTGTCCCTCGATCTCTTCAAAAAGGGTGAAAGCTTCGTCCTGCACTGGCTGGAGTTGTTCTGTCACCTCCATCACTCTGCTCTGGATGGAAGTGACATGCTTTTGAACTGCACACTGCTCCTGTGATCTATTCATCTTCTTAACACCCGTAAGCTGCTTCAGTTGTGCTTGCACAGTCAATGCATGTTGTTGCACCTCCTGTAGTTGTGCCTTCAATCTCCTCAGCTCCAGGTCTTCTACAAGGTGCTCATAGGTCTATGCACTTTGATTACTTAATTTCTTGCATTCTAAATCCAATTCCTTGATTCTTTCGACTGCACACCTAGTAGTTTCTTCCCTCTGGTCTCGCACTTCCTATGGAGTGATCGAAACTGCTTGCAGTTCTAACTCTGCTACTCTTTCTTGAAGCTACTGAATGGATTAAGCGATCTTCCCCACTTGGCACTCAGTTGTCTCTTCTTCCATCTGGGCTAAGCCTGACATAGACTGAATTGCTCTAGATGTTGCCTCTTTGACCTCAGTCTGCTTTGTGAACTGCTGGTATTTTTCTCTCTGGATCTGCTCTCTTTCCTCTTCAAACTTTTCTCTAAGGTCATGTTTCTCTTGTTATGCAACCCGATGTTTCCTTAGGGATTCCTCCTTTGATTGCTTAAAGGTCTCTATGTCATGCTCCTTTTCTTCCTATACTTGATGAAGTTGAGCCTCTGTTGCATCTACTATTCTACGCAATTGGGCAGGCTCATCCCCCAATTCCATACCTTCTGATGATGACGGTGCAGTAGACACTGCGTGGCTTGAATAAAGAGCTTGATGTACCCCTTTAATATCTTCCTCGATTATGTCATATGTTGTCTCCTTCTTTGCCTCGTTTCACTGCAAAATATGCTCCGAAGTATCTTCTACAACTGCGATGATGAGGTCAATATCATCCATTGTGAGAACATTTTATGACTGAGGCTTATTGGCTCATGACTTCTTCCACGCTGAGGGTTTCTTTGGATAAACATTCCTTTTCTTTTATGTCTAAGCCTTTTTAAGGGGATCCTTTAGCGGTGTCACTTAACCATTTTCCTGCTTGTCTTCTTCCTCCTCTTGGTTTACTTCGTCACCTGCTTCTCCTGGTGAGTCAGATGCATTTTTCTTTGTTGCGCTATTTATCTCCTCCACTTATTCCTTCTTCTTCTTCTTGGTGTTGCTCGGTCCATCCCACTTAGTCCTAGTGACCATAGAACTTCTGATGAGGTTAGGGTCGAAGAGTTATGCATCTCCAAATGGTACAAGGAATTCATCCCATTCCTTGGTTATCTCCTCCATATCTTCCTTAGTCAACTTGTAGTATGACTGTAGCTCCTCCTTGCTCTCATCCCTAGGCACGATGATATATATGAAGTGTCGATCTACATGGAACTTTGTGAGTTTCCTAAACTGATGGAGTGTCTACTGAAGTGGGGTATCTTCATAACGTTAAGGATGGTGGACCTTGAAATCTCCTTAATCCATGGTTGGGGGACTATCTTCGACTTCTTCCTCGTCATCTTTTTCAAGTACTTATGCAATGTGAGAAGTGCATAATTATTCTTGTCTCCCAGGTTAAATTCATTGATCTTAAGATCATGGATCAGTCTTAGTTGTGGTCCTACTACTCATATCCCCTTCAGGAGGTACGCGGTGATGAGTGTGTACTCAAAATCTCTCGAGATGCTATCGTGATTAATCGCACCAGCAGAGGTGGGATGTAGTCGGGAAAGACCGATGAGATGAGATTTTCATTCGTCAGGTTGTCACGGTGCTTGCTTCTCTTCTCCATCATGGTTCGAGATGGCCCAGTTCGACTAGATCGATGTGTAGTAAAGGGGGATGTTTGCAATCCTCTCGTCAATGAGGCCCGTACTCCTGCGGACATGACCTTCTCAGCCATAAGGTCTATTAGGATATCCTCCAAAAACTTCTCTACTGCGCTGCATTCACCCAACATACATGCTCGTGGTCAATTATCTCAGGTAGGCGAATGGGTGCTCAAGGTAAGAAATGCGTGTTGAGGTATCTAAAGCATAGCACGATAACACTCATTTCTCTGTTAGATCGGATAATCACAATTTGCAAAAGTGTCCCCGGTGAGGCATTCAATGGATTAAATAAGAAATTTCATAATGGATTTCTCCAATGGGCAGGAATGCCTCAATCAATACGATTCCATCTGTTATGGCGCGGTCCCAACGGTCCAATGGCGATCTTGTTGGGAATAACTACATTTCTATCCATTTTGAAGCATCGTTCTAATGGTCAGGACACCTCCAACAGTGATATTGCTTTTCCAAGTCAAAGTTATTTTATGCATTGTTCTGCTATTCCGGCAAGGTTCAAGTTATGCAAGCCTTCCTTATGCGAAGTCCTCTCTAGAGCTTCCTGCAATTTTTCTAGCTTTGCTTTCTTCTTACTGAGATTTTTGGCCTTCTTTCCTGTGATCTGAGTCTCTGGATTCCTCTTTCCATTCTTATTCTTATCATCTCTTAACATAGTAACTTCACATTGCTGAGAATCTTTAAAATGGTTTGAGTGTAATACCTCTTCTCTTACTATTTCTGGGGTAGATGCACTTCTTTCCTGCATGGACAAGTTTTTAAAGCCTTCATGTGTTCCTTCAACTTCGATAGCCTTCTGCTACTTAGACTTGTCCTCCTGTTCATCTATTAAGCATGTTATTCTCCTAGCCATAAAATACCTTAATTCTTTATTTTTCTATTTTGTGGCTTCCTCTTCTTCTTTCCTTCGGATCTTATCTTTTTCAATCCAGGTCGTTCCTAGAAAAAGTTCAAAAGGAGCGTTGTTCTCAACAAACTTGATGACCTCAAATTATTCTTCTGTCGATGTTCCATGGGAAATCATAGGTACATGAGTAAGTATTCCACATAGGGTTATCATCTTTCCTTTAACAATCGTATCATTCCCAATGAAGGAACCATAGCAGGCTTTCCCAAAATTTCCCAAGTACTTTCTGTCATGATATTCATCTATGTTTTTGCATCCAATACATAGTCTCCTATTCTTGTTTCTATGCACTCCTTCTCTTTTAAGATCTCTGATAAATTGATGTCTCTGTGATCATTCAATGTTTCTTTCATCTGCAATAATATAGTCTCTGATTCTTTCTAGTGTTCTAGTATATTTTTAGTCTCTTGACCTTCTTCACAGTCTTCTTGTTTCATGTTCATATCCTTAACTTTAGCAATCATTCTAGGGAAATCCAAAACTTCACGACCAACAAATTTACAAAAAATACAAGACCTCTACCAGGGAATTCCTTAGCAAGATGTCCCGGTCTTATGCAACTATAACATAATTCCAATCCTCTCTTTCTCTTAAATGATTTCCAACCTTTTTTGTACTACACACTAGGATCACAGTGTTGTACCTGCAAAAAATTATTTCTAGGATCCTGCATCCACTTGTTAGTCCAGAAATTATTTCTATGCATAGGAATAACATATCTTTCATTACCTCTATCAAATTTATTCAAATCAAATCTTGTTTCTTCTATCTATGCCCTAGTTTTCAGACTAGGACAAAATCTATCAAACATACCTAAACTCATACTTTCAAAACAAAATTTTCCACTTATCTTACCTTTACCAGGGCACAAATATTTAATATCTTACCTCTTTCCTTCAGATCAGGCTTCTCTTCTTAGCACAGAACTTCACAATCCAAGTAGAATATTGCGCACTACAACAACAGATCTATGCACAGAGATTTTCTCTTTTCTTCAGTTCTCAACGATCACAGTTTCAGGTCCCAGCAACAGAACCATTTTTTGGCACAGGAGCAAACCCAGGGTTCAATGTTTTAACAATGCACCAACAAAACCCTAAATACTGACCCTTTCAGCAACACTTGCAAAGCAGATGAAGTCTCACCCGAGGTAGAGGCAGGGGGGGTTGTAGGACTCAGGTGTCTACAACCTAGCTGGGACACAGATCTGTGATCACAATTCTTAACAAAGAACTTAGCCAATAGCATTCATTATTATTTAAACATTATTTACTTCACAGGTTAAACCCTAATTATAGAACAACGCAATACTAAATAGATCAAACATCTCTAAGCACTTAACATATCTCCGATCTCACATTCATTCACATAATAAGCACAAATAATTCATAGATCTATCTACCATACATCAAGATCCTTACACTAAGAAAGTAAATACATAAACACATGAACGATATAGCACAAAGCCAATAGACACAGGATATACATGGTTCACCACAGTGTGGGGCTACATCCACCAACTCTTCTTGTCTTTATTATCTTCTTCCAATCTTCTTACATGCACCAAGACATAGATCCAGCTCTGCATAGGACAAGAGATCTGCACACACCTCGCCAGATCTTCCTTCCCCGAGTTAGGTAAAAGCATAAAGCCTTTATATAGTCTGCACACAAGGTACTTACAAAACACTTGCACTTAGCTCTGCAAGCCTTAACACATCTTCTTGCACATAGATAGCATTATCACTAAGCCATAGACCTACTAGGTCTTTTCACGTAGCTAACCAGATCTACTTCTTACAATGCCTAGCTAATTATTTATACATTAGAAAAGGGGCCTAAGAATGGGAAAAACCCATGGGAATACATCCCATAACCGTTACATAAACCCTAAAACCCCAAAATCCTGTAAAAATGGTGATATCCCACGATCTCCGCTTCGCCTGGGCACTCCATCTTCGACCATCCTATCAAAGTCCCAAAAATGGTCAAACACGACCAAGGTTCTCTGGTCACAACTTTTGTTGAACAAGTTTATCATTCTCATGCATTCTAATATCATGTTTTACAATCCTGGGATCAATGCCAATCATTTCTTCATAAGTCCAAGAAAAAACATCACGAACTTTCATGACAAGGGAAGTATAGGTCTCAAGTTCCTTAGAAGAATAGTCCACCCCGATAAATACATTATCCACAACATCAAGATCCCTATAAATGTTGATTGGTATGGTATTTAAGATGTTTTCCATATTTCCTTTGACACATGTACCTTTCATCTCTATGGGGTTTACAGACCAGCCAAGATGACCAATCATGGTGATATTGAAATATCCATTCTCTAATTTGATCAATATGGGAAGGGAATATAAGTGATGGTGCATATCTTCCCACAAGCTCTAAAATCTAGTCATGGAATTGATAACAACCTTGTTAGAAGAAAAATCCAAATGCAAGAGATCCATGGTAGAGTTGGAGGCCCAAACAAGTGAGATAATATGATTTGATTCCTATGACAAAGGATAAATAATATCAATGTCTATGGAGGCTGCTTGAATGGCCTAATAGGAAATATCAGTTGCAAATAAAGTCATATCCATTCCTGCATGGCTAGTTTCCCCTACCGAGATAGAAGGATATGGTACAACCCATAGGTCTTCAAAATAGGATGTCCTAAAGTAACAACTTCTAGTTGTGGGGATCGTAGCGACTGATGAGATCATGCATGTTGGAGTTGAGTTGATATATGATATGGGGGTTGGATTGTTATAAGTTCCAATAAATGTAGTGTACATCCCAACACAAATGATTTTACATGACTTCATTGAATTATCTACCAAAGTGGCATTAGATCTCAATGAGGTAGCTGGATTAGGCCGATTGTAGGACAATTGGTCAATATTGATGATCTTCCCTTAGTGAGGAAAAAAATGACTTATAATACCAAGGAAACCACAACCTTCATGGAATAGGTCCAACTTCATCCTAAGAGAAGGTTGTATTTGAGAAGAGGATCAACCACCTCCACCTCTACGAATATCATTTTATCCCCAAATTCAATGGGGAATGTGGGGATGATTCCATGAGATCTGAAAAAAATCTCATTGAAGGATTTTAACATGGTTGGGGAAGGGTTAATATTAGGGAGTCGATATGTCTTCAACAAGACAAGTACATGATGCAAGTTGATGTGCCTTCATCTACTACTATCCTATAGATGTGTGTATTGCAATACAACACATGAATTTGGAAAGAGACATAGTGTGGAATCTTGGGTTTCACATTGTCCACTGAGATTCTGCAAGGTCAAAAGCTCCTATAGATTAAATATATTCTCTCCTTTGCATGGGATGGCTCTAGAGAACCTATAACATAGACATAACACATAATTCCTGGGATAGATCTTCCACAATGGGATAGATCTTCCACAATGGGATAGATCTTCCACAATGGGATAAATCTTCCACAATGGACTAATTCTGAGGTACAATCCTGGAATTGGGATTGTGTGTCAATATTTTGAGCACACACTTGGACATGCACAACATTTCTTCAACCACTGGTTTATCTATCTAGAGAGGATTCTACAACTTAAGAGAAGTAGTTCATTTCCCTTTGGAACCATATTTATAGGATTTGTAATTATGATCCCTGGTCTAGACATTCACATCTTGTTCATACATGTAAACATTCACTAGGTGCAGGGATCCCTCATTTCCCCCTTGCAAAGGTGAAGGGTTTTTTGGAATGTAGCAACCAACTACTAGTTGTGAGGAGGAAAAGGGTTCCTCAACATAATGGATTGTTGGTAGGAGTCTCATTATGCCAACAATCAATGGGCCTCCTCAAGCTTGGGGAATTAATGTTGTAGTATACCTAGGGGGGTAATATGGGGTAACTAGAATGATACCCAATGGGAATAATAATAGATATGTGGTTACGTATTGCTATGTATGGATTCCATCTATAATAAAAAAGGCCTATGCAATATTGTGAAAGTAATAAATGTGAGAAGGCTTACTAGAAGGTTCCACCTACTATAATGTTCCTCCTCTAGAATATTCCTAGGAGGTAAATAGTATTATACAAACAAGTATCATAAATGTAATGTGATATAGTGAAGTATATTGTATTTGCAGCAAGCAAGGATTTCTTGGGAGTGCATTCCTTCCTTAGGAAATAATATATGGTGTTATCCTAACTCAAGGGTTTTCTCTAATTCTTGTGTTGATTATTTTGTGTGAATGCTTTGATTTATTTATGAAGTTAAAGGATTTAATATCTATATTATATTTCAAATATATTGACTACAAAATAGATTGATTTCATTATCTTATTATCTATTTTGTGGATCTATTATATTCTAGTTGATTTATATTGTTTATTTTAGATTTATTGAGTACACAACATTTGGTATCAAAGCTCTTTGTTGGGCCAAAAAAAGGAATAATTTTTCCTTTTTACATATTTTTTCAAAGTTAAAAGAGGAGAGTGGTCTTTAACTTGAATTATGAAACTTTCTATGTGGAATTTGAAGGAACATGTTACATATATGAGTTCCTCTGAACAATATACCCAAGTTACAATCAATAATTTCTTAGGTTTTTTTTCGGGGATGGCCATATGATTTTTAGATCAAATATCTTTTGCTAGAGTTCTTAGATTTTAGTCAAACCAACACCAATATATGAATAGTGGTTGTGGAATTTCATAATTGTGGTAATACTAGCCAATCATAGAAGTATAATTGTAGTTAAACCCATTTGAATTTAGTGACCTCAAGGAGCTCCATTGAAATGTAAGTTATTTTTATAAACCCTAATTTTTGTTGAATATTTTTTCCAAGTAAGATGTATTTACTTGGCAAAGATTATGGTCCTAGTATTGAAGAATTCATAAAGTTCCAAAAGTCATTATGGAAAGAGAAGTGGAAAGATTGTCTACACTATGGTTTCAAAGAATATTGCCATATGGTGGTAGTCATTTGACTTTGTCGAGATGATGGTACTTTCCTATGAAGCATATGAAACATTCATTTTAGATAAATGGTATCATGCTAATAATAATGATAGAGTGAGCACCAAGGGTTTATTTTCATGTGGAAACTCTATATTACAAGTTCATGGATGTATTCATAAAAAACAATTCATTGTTTCTATTAACCCTAGTTGCCAACATAATTTCAACAATTTCCATTTGGATAATAGATTGCAAGTTCTTGTAAAACATATCCAAAGAACACAAGTTGAGGGTTATACTATACAAATTTTCAAATATTTGAAGATCACTATGGATAAATATGCATTGCATTTTAATTTTCAAGCCATTGATATGAATGATGTGGATGTTATTCTTTGATATCCTTGGATAGGATTAGTTGGTAAAATTAATGTTAATGTGCAAAATATTTTTTTGAAGATTTTGTATAAGAAAAATAAACTTATATTGAAATATATTTATCTTACTTATCCAGAAGGGTCCACAAGGGCACCTAAAGAACTTATTGCAAGGAAAATAATTGCAAAAATACAAGGTTAAATCATAAGTAGAGCCTACAATAGAATATGAAGGAAATCCCCATGAAGGACATAAAAAAGAAGACAAGGAGCTCAATGACTCCAAGAAACAACATGTTGAAGAGTAAAACCAAGACACACCAAGAGTTAAGGTTGATCTATACCACCACCCACACCACCTAGAGAAAAAAAAAGTCATCAAGGAAAGGGTGTGAGCATCAACGAACTTATTATGCACTAACATGGAACCAAAATAACAAACAATCAAGAGGTGCGTGGAGGAATAAAAACAATGCATGGAGATATCAGATTATCACAATGAGGAGCAATTGAAAGAAATAAATTGGACCCCATGTTCACATTTCACTAGGATGGTTGGATTCTCATTATTGGTACGAGATGGCTACATTTTTTACCAGATCATATTGTATGGTTTATTCCCATGTTTCGAGGATGAAATATGTGAAGGAGGATGGAATGTATTATAAATATGGGGTAGTATGGGGTAACTAGGGAGATACTCAATGGGAATAATAATAGATATGTGGTTATGCATTTTTATATGTGGAGGCCATTTATAGTAAATAAGGCCTATGTAATAGTGTGAAAGCAATAAATGTGAGAAGGATTACTAGAAGGTTCCACCTACTAGAATGTTCCTAGGATATAGATAGTGTTATATAAACAAGTATAAGTAATGTAATGGGATATGATCAAGTATATTGTCCTTGTATCAATCAAGGATTGCTTGGGAGTGAATTACCTCCTTAAGAAATAATATATGGTGCTACCCAATGGGAATAATAATAGATACGTGGTTATGTATTGTTATGTATGGATGTCATCTGTAGTAAACAAGGCCTATGTAATATTGTGAAAGTAATAAATGTGAGAAGGATTACTAGAAGGTTCCACCTACTAGAATGTTCCTCCTCTAGAATGTTCCTAGGAGGTAAATAGTATTATACAAACAAGTATAATAAATGTAATGTGATATGGTGAAGTATATTGTATTTGCAGCAAGAAAGGATTGCTTGGGAGTGCATTTATTCCTTAGGCAATAATATATGGTGTTATCCTACCTCAAGGGTTTTCTCTAATTCTTGTGTTGATTATTTTGTGTGAATGCTTTGATTTACTTATGAAGTTGAAGGATTTAATATCTATATTATATTTCAAATCTATTGACTACAAAACAAATTGATTTCATTATCTTACTATCTATTTTGTGTATCTATTATATTCTAGTTGATTTATATTGTTTATTTTTAGATTTATTGAGTACACAACATTTGGTATCAAAGCTCTTTCGTGGGCCAAAAAAGGAATACTTTTTCCTTTTTACATATTTTTTCAAAGGTAAAAGAGGAGAGTGGCCTTTAGCTTGAATTATGAAACTTTCTATGTGGAATTTGAAGGAACAGGTTACATATATGAGTTCCTCTAAAAAATATACCCAAGTTACAATCAATAATTTCTTAGGTTTTTTTTCGAGGATGGCCATGCGATTTGTAGATCAAATATCTTTTACTAGAGTGCTTAGAGTTTAGTCAAACCAACACCAATATATGCATAGTGGTTGTGGAATTTCACAATTGTAGTAATACTAGCCAATCATTTCAGCATAATTGTAGTTATGCCCATTTGAATTTAGTGACCTCAAGGAGCTCCATTGAAATGTAAGTTATTTTTATAAACCCTAGTTTTTATTGAAGCTTTATTCCAAGCAAGATGTATTTACTTGGAAAAGATGATGGTCCTAGTATTGAAGAATTCATAAAGTCCCAAAAGTCATTATGAAAAGAGAAGTGGAAAGATTGTCTACACTATGGTTTCAAAGAATATTTCCCTATGGTGGTAGTCATTTGACTTTGTCGAGTTGGTGGCACTTTCCTATGAAGCATATGAAACATTCATTTTAGATAAATGGTCTCATGCTAATAATAATGATAAAGAGAGCACCAAGGGTTTATTTTCATGTGGAAACTCTATATTACAAGTTCATGGATGTATTCATAAAAAACAATTCATTGTTTCTATTAACCCTAGTTGCCAACATAATTTCATCAATGTCCATTTGGATAATAGATTGCAAGTTCTTGCAAAACATATCCAAATAACACAAGTTGAGGGTTATACTATACAAATTTTCAAATATTTGAAGCTCACTATGGATACATATACGTTGCATTTTAATTTTCAAGCCATTGATATGAATGATGTTGATGTTATTCTTGGATATCCTTGGATACGATTAGTTGGTAAAGTTAATGTTAATGTGAAAAAGAATTTTTTGAAGATTTTGTATAAGAAAAATAAACTTATATTGCAAGATATTTATCTTCCTTATCCAGAAGGGTCCACAAGGTTACCTAAAGAAGTTATTGCAAGGAAAATAATTGAAAAATCCAAGGTTGAATCATAAATAGATCCTTCAATAGAATATGAAGGAAAGCCCCATGAAGGACATAAAAAATAAGCCAATGAGCTCAATGACTACAAGGAACAACATGTTGAAGAGTAAAACCAAGACACACCAAGAGTTAAGGTTGATCTATACCACCACTCACACCACCTAGAGAAACAAAAGTCATCAAGGAAAGGGTCTGAGCATCAACGAACGTATTATGGACTAACATGGTACCAAAATAAAAAACAATCAAGAGGTGTGTGGAGGAATAACAACATTTCATGGAGATATTAGATTAGTAGAGTGAGGAGCAATTGAAAGAAATAAATTGGACCCCATGTTCACATTTCACTAGGATGGTTGGATTCTCGTTATTGGTACGAGTTGGCTACATTTCTTACCAGATCATATTGTATGGTTTATTCCCATGTTTCGAGGATGAAATGTGTGAAGGGGGATGAAATGTATTATACCCATGGGGTAGTATGGGGTAACTAGGGAGATACCCAATGGGAATAATAATAGATATGTGGTTATACATTTTTATATATGGAGTCCATTTATAATAAATAAGGCCTATGTAATAGTGTGAAAGCAATAAATGTGAGAAGGATTACTAGAAGATTCCACCTACTAGAATGTTCTTAGGATATAGATAGTATTATATAAACAAGTATAAGTAATGTAATATGATATGATCAAGTATATTGTCCTTGTATCAATCAAGGATTGCTTGGGAGTGAATTCCCTCCTTAAGAAATAATATATGGTGTTACCTACCTCAAGGGTTTTCTTTAATTCTTGTGTTGATTATTTTGTGTGGATGTTTTGTTTTATTTTTGAATTTAATGGTTTAATATCTATATTATATTTCATATCTATTGATTATACAACAAATTTAGTATACCTAGGGGGTAATATGGGGTAACTAGGGAGGTACCCAATTGGAATAATAATAGATATATGGTTATGTATTGTTATGTATGGAAGGAATTCATAGTCAATAAGGAATATGTAATAGTGTGAAATAAATAAAAGTGAGAAGGCTTACAAGAAGGTTTCACCTATTATAATTTTCCTAAGAAGTAGATAGTATTATATAAACAAGTATAAGAAATGTAATAGGATATGGTGAAGTATATTGTATTTGTAGAAAGCAAGGATTGCATGGGAGTGAATTCTTTCTTTAAGGAATAATATATTGTGTTATCCTACCTCAAGGGTGTTATAGCTCTATTTTTTGAAGTGTTGGCCAATATTGAGAGGTGGGGGGGTGAATCAATATTGCTTCTTTTTCACTATTTTTAATCATAATTAATTATTGAATTTAACAATTGATCAACAAGAATTCACTGAAAAAAAATTAAATATAACAATTACAAAAAGTGCAGTTACAATGTGTAGGAGATACCAATATCTCTTATTTTTAGCACCAACTCAAGGAGACACTAATCCCTTGTTTTAGAGAACCAACTCTAGGAAGCACCAACTCCTTGTTTTCAAGCACCAACTTGAGGAAGCACCAACTCCCTTCTTTTCAGGCACAAAATTGAGGAAGCACCAACTCCCTTGTTTTAGGCTTCAACCTATAGAGGAATCAAATCCTCCCTTGCTCCTCCCTACCACCCTCACTTCATGTGAATGTTTCATGTTCTTCTCTGGACTCTGTCTGTGTTTGATATTCTGAATTAATATAGATGAACTTTCTTTCCACCACAGTTTGTGGTTTATACAGTATTTAAATAGATATGAATTTGAACCATTATGTCTTTTAATAATGAACCAATGCACCTCTTCATTTAATCAACATTAATGGTGACATTTAGGTTTTATTAATATTTGATTTTAATTTTAAAAGACTTCAAATCCCTTCTAAATCGTTTTATCATTTTATTCCTTCATAGATTGTTTTCTTGTATCTAGATTCGAGTTCTGCAGATAGGCGCTTCATTCAATCCACTTTCATTTTGACCATGGGCTCGAAACCACGGGCTTATCCACTCTAAGCTTTATTCCCTTAATGATTTATCTTTCCTCCCTTATTCTTCTTCATAGGACCTTATTCAAATTTCATGGGATTATTTACTTCTAGCCCCCTGGTGCCTATAATCAACTCCTTTACCTTATCATGAAAGAGGTTCTAGAACCAAGTCCTCCGGACTTTGAATTTCGGGCTATCTGATCGATTCAAACTCTTTTACTCCCAGAATGGTCAGCATCGAATGATCATACTTCTCCTCTGGTGACATGGAACCATGATATGTGTGCCACATGTAACCCATTTCTGGCGTGGTCCTGCTAATATTGACTTGTTGATGTGGAGCCACATGTCACCTTGATTCATGATTCTCACAGACCTTGTGTGCCAAATGGGCCTTAACACTTGTCACTAGTTGATTAGGCCACGTGTCATATTTGTCTTCTACCACATGTCTCCCTCCTAGATCATTGCTCTAGATTGCTTGATCAAATGGTTGAAAAAGGTCCCAAAGGGATCTTAGATCGATGGTTTGCGTGATTTCGCTATTTCGGCCTTCAGGATTTCTAGCTGACTTAAATGCCTTTATGTCCAGAGGATCAATGCCAAATGACTACCCTTTTCACCATGTTTCTCATTGATCGAATGATCTAGAAATATCAAGAAGGATCTTAGATCAACAGTATTCGGGGTTTTGGTACTCCGAGACTTCAGGATATTACAACTCTAATGTTTTTCAACTCCCCTGTAGTTATACCTGTAGAAGTGCTTACACTATCCTTTCACTTCTTGATCTAACGACTCAAATTACTCCAAAATTCTTCCCTTGATCTAATGGTTGGTGGGATTTTGGGTCTTCAACACTTCATATCTTAGTATCTTTTCCTTATATTGTCATTTAATTAAATCAATTTTTTTTATATAATCAAGTGTTGAGTAGATGACCCTGGTTTATATAGGCTCTTTAGACAGATCTACGGTTTGGATTTAATCAATCGTTGAGTGGACGGTTCTTATTCATTTCCAACAATTAGAACTATTTTGTGTGACGAGTTCACGGACTCACATGTCTTCTCGGGTTTCATCAAAAGGCACGCCCAATTTATAAAGCCTCTAAAATGAACCTATACTTAGAAAAAAAATTAAGTGGTTTTTCTCAGGTTCATGGACTCTCAGACTCATGGACACATATATCTTCTCGGATGTCTCAAAATGCAGTCCCAACTTTTGTTGCCTCCATAATGAACCATACTTAGAAAATTTTAAGTGATACTGATAGAGTATGATACTTAGCCATTTTTTTTGGATGCTCAATGGACTTGCAAAAAATCGATTCGAGCCATATGATCATGCTTTTATTTAGATCCAACGATCAACATTGTTCTTCGTTCTTTACTGTCGATTCCTGCAACTGGTATAACCGGATACATGTCTAGATGATAAATCCATATTAACCCTTGTTGACATCAATAACAACATAACACCATGTCTAACATTCTCCCCCTTTGGCATTGATGGAAACAAAGTAAAAACACTTTATTTTAACTGTGTTTTACTGTGTATTCTCCCCCTTTGAAAACAATGACAGAAGGGACATTTCTTTCCCCCCAGGAGATTATACTCCCCTTGTCCATGTACTCCCTCTCTAATGAATATTGTACAATTCAATTAGATATGGAGATTACCCCCAATATTTGTCTAAGGTATTCAAAAATACTCTTGGGTTAAGGTTTTGTGAATATATATGCAATTTGTTCTTTAATATCCACATATTCCACTTTAACAACTTTTTGAGAAACATGTTCCCTTAAGAAATTAAATTTGATTGGAATATGATTGGATTTTTAGTGCATCGCATGATTTTTAGAAAGGTTTATGGCACTGGTATTGTCACAATTAAGAAGAATTGGATGATCATATTTTACTTGTAGGTCTTCTAGAGTTTGTTTCATCCAAATTACTTAAGTGCAACAGGAGGAAGCAACAATATATTCAGCTTCTGTTGTAGATAATGTTATGGAGGGTTTATTTTTACTTGGCCATGACACAAGAAATTTTCCTAGGAAAAACACGCCTCCACTAGTGCTCTTTATATCATCAATACTTCCTTTTGAATCTGCATCAACATATGCAGTTAATGTGAAGTATTTTTTTTTTGGATACCATAAACCAAAATCCAAGGTTCCTTTGAGATATCTAAAAATCCTTTTAACTATTTTCATATGTGTCTCTTTAGGTGCAGATTCAAGTCCGTCCACTAATCCTATAGCTTGTATGATGTCTGGTCTTGTTGTTGTTGCATAAAATAGACTACCAATCATTGATATATACTTGGTTTGGTATACATTTAGTGATTCATCATTTTTGCTTAGTTTGCATCCTGTAATCATAGGAGTGGTCATAGGTTTACAATATTCCATTTGAAATTTCTTCAACATTTCTTTAATGTATTTGGTCTAGGATATGAACATGCATTTTCTTGATTGTGAAACTTGTAATCCTAGGAAGAATGTTAGTTCACCAAGCATCAACATCTCAAATTATTTTTTCATTTATGTAGCAAATTGCTTTCTTAGAGGATCTAGATTACTTCCAAATATGATATCATCCACATATACTACAACAATAATCATATTCTGATTTTCAATTTTAATATAGAGATTGTTTTCAGTGGCTCCTCTTTTGTATATTTGTTGATGTAGATGATTATCAAGTCTTGAAAACCATGCAATGGGAGCTTGTTTGAGACCATACAATACTTTCTTTAATTTCCATACATCGTATTTATTTTCTGATAACATAAAACCTTCAGGGTGTTCTATATAAACTTATTCCTCTATATTTCCATTAAAGAATGTTGATTTGACATCCATTTGATATATTTTGAAGTTTTTAAAGCACGCAAATTCCAAAAACAATTGATAGCTTCCAATTTGGCCACAAAGGAAAATGTTTCCTCAAAATCGATCCCTTCTACTTGTGCATATCCTTTGTACACTAATATTTATTTATTCCTTATAGTTTGACCATATTCATTAACTTTATTCTTAAAAATCCACTTGGTCCCTACCACATTTTTGTCTTTTGGTCTTGGAACTTCAGTTCACGGGTCTGATTCTTCTCTATTTGATCAAGCTCTTCATTCATGGCTTTAATCCAATATTCATCTTTGCTAGATTCTGAAAATGTTTTGGTTCTATTATGGAGATCATTGCGTGTTCAGATTCATATGTTAGCATTCTTCTTGTTTCAACTCTAGCACTTGTGTTTCCAATGATTTGACATTCAGGATGATCTCTTTGTACTCTTCTTGATGGTGCTATTGATTAATGTCTTAGTGACGCTTCCTCTTCATTTTATTCTTCACTTTGTGATTCTTCTTCTTTTATTTATTCAGTTTCTTCTTCATCATCATCATCTCTTATTCTTTCATCATCTTGTGAATTCTCTTGAGATTTGATTCTTCTTGATGTTAGATCATCCACCTTTACATTTTCACTTTCCACAATTTTGTGCAATCTCGGATTGTAGCATATGTAGGCTTTTTTATTGGATGAGTAACAAAGAAATATGCCTTCATCCGATATGGAATCAAATTTTCCTATATTATCATCATCTCTTTTTATATAGCATTTGCTCCCAAAGACTCAAAAGTGTTTGACTAATTTTGGTCTTACAAACTATAACTCATATGGTGTCTTGTCACGGTTAATTCTAAGCTGAGATCTATTAATTATGTATACTTTTGTATACATTTCTTTGCTCCAATAGATATATGGAGTTTTGGCTCCATTTAACATAGTTTTGGATTCTTCTTGGATAGTTCTATTTTTCCTTTCAGCAACTCCATTTTTTTTAGGAGTTCTTGGAGCTGAAAAATGTCTTTTAATTCCATGAGTTTCACAAAACTTATTGAACTCATCTGAGGTAAATTCCCCTCTATTTTTTGATCTTAAGATCTTGATTTTGAGATCAGTCTCATTCTCAACATGCCTTTGAAAGCCTTGATTTTTTGAAAGATTTTGATTTCTCGTTAAGAAAGGATACCCAAGTCATCCTTGTATAGTCATCTATGAATAAAATGAAGTAATGTTCATCTTGCATTATTTTAGTTCTTGTTGGTCCACAGAGGCCAGTGTGAACAAGTTCCAATGGTTTTGATGTAGAGTATTCTTTTGTCTTGAATCTTATTCTTGTTTTCTTTCCATGTTGGCAGTTCCTACAAACAAGGTTTGAAGGTTTAATAATCTTTGGCATATTTATCAAAACTTATTTTTTATTGAATTTTATCAAATTGTCAAAACCTATATGTCCCATTCTTCTGTGCCATAGCCAACTTTCATCTATTTATCTCATGCAAAAATTTTCTTCATATTCTATGTTTAAGATATAAATATTTCTTGGTGTTCTTGGTGCAAAAACCACGAATTTTCCTGAGTCTTCTTTTCTAATCTCACATTTTTTAGAGTCAAATATACATATGTGTCCTTGATCAAATGTTTGGATCACACTGAGGAGATTAGGCTTCAATTTTTCAACTAATAACACATTTTGTGATTTAGATTTATTATTTCCTAGACGGGGTGTTCCCTTTCCAAGTATCTTGGCAAAGACATTATCTTCAAATATAACACTTTCTTTTCTTTTCAGACTGAGGAATTTGTCCTGATCTCTAGTAATATTCTTTGAACATCCACTGTCAATATATCATTGACTCCTTTTTTCTTTAGCATATAAGGATACCTTACACTATGTTCCTTTTTCTTCTATTTGTTTTTATTTCCATGCCCTCTTATGCTTTTCTTCTTTAATTTTGTATTTTTTTATGGGATTCTTTGGTAGTATACAGTCACTAGTTTTGTGACCATAATTATTGCATTTGTTGCATTCAACATTATAATTTTCCAGTAAATAGAATGAATTATAGTTTATGTTCTCTTGACTAGTATTATTCTTGTTTTTATTATAACCATATATTTGAACATTCTTTTGTTTGTTCTTTCTATAAGCTCTACAATCTACTGCTTTATGCCCAAAATTATTGCAAGAGAAGCAATATCCAAGAAAGAGATGTTGATAATTTTGGGGGGAAGTTCTTCTTGTAATTCTATCCCATCTGAATTCATTTTCTTTTGTAGATTTAAGTTGATTAGAAACATTCTTTATCTTGTTTTCTTTCTAATTGAAGGAGATTTGAAAGGAAATTGCATAAGTTTTTGCATTTTTGTCAGTTTCCTGAGATGTAGAGTTAGATCCTTTCTTAGACTTCTTTTGATCATATCCCAGTAATGTCTTATTGCTTGATGACCTTTGATTGTTAAGAATATCATACAATATTCTTGAATTGTTTTCATATCTTGATTTTTTCTTTTCTTTCTCAAGATCCCCTTTTAGAACAATAAATTCAGCCTCTAGCTTTTCACAGTCTTGTTGCTTTTCATTGATTTTATTTGAAATGACTTCTTATATCCTTTTAGATTTTTGGACTTGAGTCTTTAAATCAATAATAATTTGTTACGTTTTCTTGAGGGTTTTTGAAACTTATTTTTCTCTTGATTTTTGTACTTCTTCATATTCTAGTAGTTGTTCTCTTAATAATTTATTCTTCTTTCTATATTTTCTCAGTTATTCAATAGAACTAATAATTTCTTCTTCAAGGTCTACTCCTCCTTCAACTTCAAAGTTTCCGTCGTCTTTATTTGGAGGTTCTATGCCCATAAATAGAAGCTTTGTCTCCTCATCTTCACTTATGTTAGATGAACTATTGTCTTATTTGGAGTAGAAGTTTTTCTTTTTCTTGTAGAATTTCTTTTTGTATTGGGTTTTATCCTTTTTATGGTCTTTCTGGTTGTAAGATTCTTCATCATAATTATCCTCTTGTTTGGGATAGGGACACTTGCTAGCAAAGTGTCCAATTTTTCCACAGTTGAAGCATTTGAAGGATAACTTCCCTTTGTATTTTCTAGACCCTCTATTGAGTTTCCTTATAAATTTGGCCTCTTATTCACCTGATATGTCTGAGTGATTTTCATTTGGCACATGCTCATGATTCTTTGTTTCTTTTGATGCTTTGAAGGTTGTTTCCCTTTTTGATGACTTTTCTTTCCCGATTCGCAATTCATAGGCTATAAGAATCGTATGAAGTTCATCAATTGTAAGGTTGTAAAGGTATTCTCAATATTCTAAGGTAGATACCTTGGAATGATATCTCATTGGTAATGATATCAACACAGTTTGGAGAATAATATTATCTTTTATCTCTTCTCTGATTGAATTGACTATTTAATCCCCTCTTTGAAAATGTTCTGCAACGTTTTCTTCCTCTTTCATCGTCATACTCTCAAGCTTCCCTCTGTATGTTTGAAGTTTTTCTTTCTTAAATTTTCCATATCCTTCATAGATGACTTTAAGTTTGTCCCAAATTTCTTTTGTTTATTTACAATGCATCACTTTTCAAATATGGGGTTTGCTAATCCACTAGGAATTTAATTAAAAACCCTTGAATTATCATCGCAGAGTTTCTTTGCAGCAACATATGAAGGTGCAGTAGTTGGAGTAGTGTAACCATTTACCACAGACAGCCAAACATCACATCTAAGAGCCATCAGATAAATTTTTATCCTTATACTCCAAAATGCATAATCATTTCCTTTGAACAATGGTTCTCTATTGGGGGACATTCCTTCTTCTTGATCCATTGGATTTCTCAGAATCTCCCTTCAAGTAGTTAGACTGTGGTGAAGGAACCTTCTCTGATACCAATTGTTGAAATGTTGGCCAATAATGAGAGAGGGGGGTAAATCAATATTGCTTATTTTTCACTATTTTTAATGGTAATTAATTATTAAACTTAACAATTGATTAATAAGAATGTACTGGAAAAAAAATTAAATATAAAAATAACAAAAAGTATAGGTTACAATGTGTAGGAGACACCAATCTCTCTTCTTTTGAGAACCAACTCAAGGAGACACCAATCCCCTATTTTAGAGAACCAAATCTAGGAAGCACCAACTCCTTGTTTTCAAGCACCAACTCGCTTGTTTTCAAGCACCAACTTGAGGAAGTACCAACTCCCTTATTTCAGGCTTCAACCTGTAGAGGACTCCAATCCTCCCTTGCTCCTCCCTATCACCCTCACTTCATGTGAATGTTTCACGTTATTCCTTGGAATCTATATTTGATTGATATTCTGAATTAGACCACAGAGACACTTTCTTTCCACCACAATTTGTGGTTTATATAATATTTCAATAGGTATGAGTTTGAACCATTGTGTATTTTAATAATGAACCAATGCACCTCTTCATTTAATAAACATTAATGGTGACATTTATTTTTTATTGATATTTTATTTTAATTTTAAAAGACTTCAAATCCATTCTAAGTCATTTTATCATTTTATTCCTTCATAGATTGTTTTCGTGTATCTTGATTCAAATTTTGCAGATATACGCTTCCTCCAATCCACTTTCCTTGGGACCGTGGGCTAGAAACTACAGGCTTATCTACTCTAAGCGATGTTCCTTTAGCACTTTCTCTTTCCTCCCTTATTCTTATACATAGGATCTTATTCAAATGTTCATGGGCTTACTTACTTCTATGCCCTTGGCACCTCTAATCAACTCCTTTACCTTATCATGAGACC
>ML782564.1:495074-518640 GCA_009831015.1 Picea engelmannii | reverse complement strand
TCTATATTATATTTCAAATATATTGACTACAAAATAGATTGATTTCATTATCTTATTATCTATTTTGTGGATCTATTATATTCTAGTTGATTTATATTGTTTATTTTAGATTTATTGAGTACACAACATTTGGTATCAAAGCTCTTTGTTGGGCCAAAAAAAGGAATAATTTTTCCTTTTTACATATTTTTTCAAAGTTAAAAGAGGAGAGTGGTCTTTAACTTGAATTATGAAACTTTCTATGTGGAATTTGAAGGAACATGTTACATATATGAGTTCCTCTGAACAATATACCCAAGTTACAATCAATAATTTCTTAGGTTTTTTTTCGGGGATGGCCATATGATTTTTAGATCAAATATCTTTTGCTAGAGTTCTTAGATTTTAGTCAAACCAACACCAATATATGAATAGTGGTTGTGGAATTTCATAATTGTGGTAATACTAGCCAATCATAGAAGTATAATTGTAGTTAAACCCATTTGAATTTAGTGACCTCAAGGAGCTCCATTGAAATGTAAGTTATTTTTATAAACCCTAATTTTTGTTGAATATTTTTTCCAAGTAAGATGTATTTACTTGGCAAAGATTATGGTCCTAGTATTGAAGAATTCATAAAGTTCCAAAAGTCATTATGGAAAGAGAAGTGGAAAGATTGTCTACACTATGGTTTCAAAGAATATTGCCATATGGTGGTAGTCATTTGACTTTGTCGAGATGATGGTACTTTCCTATGAAGCATATGAAACATTCATTTTAGATAAATGGTATCATGCTAATAATAATGATAGAGTGAGCACCAAGGGTTTATTTTCATGTGGAAACTCTATATTACAAGTTCATGGATGTATTCATAAAAAACAATTCATTGTTTCTATTAACCCTAGTTGCCAACATAATTTCAACAATTTCCATTTGGATAATAGATTGCAAGTTCTTGTAAAACATATCCAAAGAACACAAGTTGAGGGTTATACTATACAAATTTTCAAATATTTGAAGATCACTATGGATAAATATGCATTGCATTTTAATTTTCAAGCCATTGATATGAATGATGTGGATGTTATTCTTTGATATCCTTGGATAGGATTAGTTGGTAAAATTAATGTTAATGTGCAAAATATTTTTTTGAAGATTTTGTATAAGAAAAATAAACTTATATTGAAATATATTTATCTTACTTATCCAGAAGGGTCCACAAGGGCACCTAAAGAACTTATTGCAAGGAAAATAATTGCAAAAATACAAGGTTAAATCATAAGTAGAGCCTACAATAGAATATGAAGGAAATCCCCATGAAGGACATAAAAAAGAAGACAAGGAGCTCAATGACTCCAAGAAACAACATGTTGAAGAGTAAAACCAAGACACACCAAGAGTTAAGGTTGATCTATACCACCACCCACACCACCTAGAGAAAAAAAAAGTCATCAAGGAAAGGGTGTGAGCATCAACGAACTTATTATGCACTAACATGGAACCAAAATAACAAACAATCAAGAGGTGCGTGGAGGAATAAAAACAATGCATGGAGATATCAGATTATCACAATGAGGAGCAATTGAAAGAAATAAATTGGACCCCATGTTCACATTTCACTAGGATGGTTGGATTCTCATTATTGGTACGAGATGGCTACATTTTTTACCAGATCATATTGTATGGTTTATTCCCATGTTTCGAGGATGAAATATGTGAAGGAGGATGGAATGTATTATAAATATGGGGTAGTATGGGGTAACTAGGGAGATACTCAATGGGAATAATAATAGATATGTGGTTATGCATTTTTATATGTGGAGGCCATTTATAGTAAATAAGGCCTATGTAATAGTGTGAAAGCAATAAATGTGAGAAGGATTACTAGAAGGTTCCACCTACTAGAATGTTCCTAGGATATAGATAGTGTTATATAAACAAGTATAAGTAATGTAATGGGATATGATCAAGTATATTGTCCTTGTATCAATCAAGGATTGCTTGGGAGTGAATTACCTCCTTAAGAAATAATATATGGTGCTACCCAATGGGAATAATAATAGATACGTGGTTATGTATTGTTATGTATGGATGTCATCTGTAGTAAACAAGGCCTATGTAATATTGTGAAAGTAATAAATGTGAGAAGGATTACTAGAAGGTTCCACCTACTAGAATGTTCCTCCTCTAGAATGTTCCTAGGAGGTAAATAGTATTATACAAACAAGTATAATAAATGTAATGTGATATGGTGAAGTATATTGTATTTGCAGCAAGAAAGGATTGCTTGGGAGTGCATTTATTCCTTAGGCAATAATATATGGTGTTATCCTACCTCAAGGGTTTTCTCTAATTCTTGTGTTGATTATTTTGTGTGAATGCTTTGATTTACTTATGAAGTTGAAGGATTTAATATCTATATTATATTTCAAATCTATTGACTACAAAACAAATTGATTTCATTATCTTACTATCTATTTTGTGTATCTATTATATTCTAGTTGATTTATATTGTTTATTTTTAGATTTATTGAGTACACAACATTTGGTATCAAAGCTCTTTCGTGGGCCAAAAAAGGAATACTTTTTCCTTTTTACATATTTTTTCAAAGGTAAAAGAGGAGAGTGGCCTTTAGCTTGAATTATGAAACTTTCTATGTGGAATTTGAAGGAACAGGTTACATATATGAGTTCCTCTAAAAAATATACCCAAGTTACAATCAATAATTTCTTAGGTTTTTTTTCGAGGATGGCCATGCGATTTGTAGATCAAATATCTTTTACTAGAGTGCTTAGAGTTTAGTCAAACCAACACCAATATATGCATAGTGGTTGTGGAATTTCACAATTGTAGTAATACTAGCCAATCATTTCAGCATAATTGTAGTTATGCCCATTTGAATTTAGTGACCTCAAGGAGCTCCATTGAAATGTAAGTTATTTTTATAAACCCTAGTTTTTATTGAAGCTTTATTCCAAGCAAGATGTATTTACTTGGAAAAGATGATGGTCCTAGTATTGAAGAATTCATAAAGTCCCAAAAGTCATTATGAAAAGAGAAGTGGAAAGATTGTCTACACTATGGTTTCAAAGAATATTTCCCTATGGTGGTAGTCATTTGACTTTGTCGAGTTGGTGGCACTTTCCTATGAAGCATATGAAACATTCATTTTAGATAAATGGTCTCATGCTAATAATAATGATAAAGAGAGCACCAAGGGTTTATTTTCATGTGGAAACTCTATATTACAAGTTCATGGATGTATTCATAAAAAACAATTCATTGTTTCTATTAACCCTAGTTGCCAACATAATTTCATCAATGTCCATTTGGATAATAGATTGCAAGTTCTTGCAAAACATATCCAAATAACACAAGTTGAGGGTTATACTATACAAATTTTCAAATATTTGAAGCTCACTATGGATACATATACGTTGCATTTTAATTTTCAAGCCATTGATATGAATGATGTTGATGTTATTCTTGGATATCCTTGGATACGATTAGTTGGTAAAGTTAATGTTAATGTGAAAAAGAATTTTTTGAAGATTTTGTATAAGAAAAATAAACTTATATTGCAAGATATTTATCTTCCTTATCCAGAAGGGTCCACAAGGTTACCTAAAGAAGTTATTGCAAGGAAAATAATTGAAAAATCCAAGGTTGAATCATAAATAGATCCTTCAATAGAATATGAAGGAAAGCCCCATGAAGGACATAAAAAATAAGCCAATGAGCTCAATGACTACAAGGAACAACATGTTGAAGAGTAAAACCAAGACACACCAAGAGTTAAGGTTGATCTATACCACCACTCACACCACCTAGAGAAACAAAAGTCATCAAGGAAAGGGTCTGAGCATCAACGAACGTATTATGGACTAACATGGTACCAAAATAAAAAACAATCAAGAGGTGTGTGGAGGAATAACAACATTTCATGGAGATATTAGATTAGTAGAGTGAGGAGCAATTGAAAGAAATAAATTGGACCCCATGTTCACATTTCACTAGGATGGTTGGATTCTCGTTATTGGTACGAGTTGGCTACATTTCTTACCAGATCATATTGTATGGTTTATTCCCATGTTTCGAGGATGAAATGTGTGAAGGGGGATGAAATGTATTATACCCATGGGGTAGTATGGGGTAACTAGGGAGATACCCAATGGGAATAATAATAGATATGTGGTTATACATTTTTATATATGGAGTCCATTTATAATAAATAAGGCCTATGTAATAGTGTGAAAGCAATAAATGTGAGAAGGATTACTAGAAGATTCCACCTACTAGAATGTTCTTAGGATATAGATAGTATTATATAAACAAGTATAAGTAATGTAATATGATATGATCAAGTATATTGTCCTTGTATCAATCAAGGATTGCTTGGGAGTGAATTCCCTCCTTAAGAAATAATATATGGTGTTACCTACCTCAAGGGTTTTCTTTAATTCTTGTGTTGATTATTTTGTGTGGATGTTTTGTTTTATTTTTGAATTTAATGGTTTAATATCTATATTATATTTCATATCTATTGATTATACAACAAATTTAGTATACCTAGGGGGTAATATGGGGTAACTAGGGAGGTACCCAATTGGAATAATAATAGATATATGGTTATGTATTGTTATGTATGGAAGGAATTCATAGTCAATAAGGAATATGTAATAGTGTGAAATAAATAAAAGTGAGAAGGCTTACAAGAAGGTTTCACCTATTATAATTTTCCTAAGAAGTAGATAGTATTATATAAACAAGTATAAGAAATGTAATAGGATATGGTGAAGTATATTGTATTTGTAGAAAGCAAGGATTGCATGGGAGTGAATTCTTTCTTTAAGGAATAATATATTGTGTTATCCTACCTCAAGGGTGTTATAGCTCTATTTTTTGAAGTGTTGGCCAATATTGAGAGGTGGGGGGGTGAATCAATATTGCTTCTTTTTCACTATTTTTAATCATAATTAATTATTGAATTTAACAATTGATCAACAAGAATTCACTGAAAAAAAATTAAATATAACAATTACAAAAAGTGCAGTTACAATGTGTAGGAGATACCAATATCTCTTATTTTTAGCACCAACTCAAGGAGACACTAATCCCTTGTTTTAGAGAACCAACTCTAGGAAGCACCAACTCCTTGTTTTCAAGCACCAACTTGAGGAAGCACCAACTCCCTTCTTTTCAGGCACAAAATTGAGGAAGCACCAACTCCCTTGTTTTAGGCTTCAACCTATAGAGGAATCAAATCCTCCCTTGCTCCTCCCTACCACCCTCACTTCATGTGAATGTTTCATGTTCTTCTCTGGACTCTGTCTGTGTTTGATATTCTGAATTAATATAGATGAACTTTCTTTCCACCACAGTTTGTGGTTTATACAGTATTTAAATAGATATGAATTTGAACCATTATGTCTTTTAATAATGAACCAATGCACCTCTTCATTTAATCAACATTAATGGTGACATTTAGGTTTTATTAATATTTGATTTTAATTTTAAAAGACTTCAAATCCCTTCTAAATCGTTTTATCATTTTATTCCTTCATAGATTGTTTTCTTGTATCTAGATTCGAGTTCTGCAGATAGGCGCTTCATTCAATCCACTTTCATTTTGACCATGGGCTCGAAACCACGGGCTTATCCACTCTAAGCTTTATTCCCTTAATGATTTATCTTTCCTCCCTTATTCTTCTTCATAGGACCTTATTCAAATTTCATGGGATTATTTACTTCTAGCCCCCTGGTGCCTATAATCAACTCCTTTACCTTATCATGAAAGAGGTTCTAGAACCAAGTCCTCCGGACTTTGAATTTCGGGCTATCTGATCGATTCAAACTCTTTTACTCCCAGAATGGTCAGCATCGAATGATCATACTTCTCCTCTGGTGACATGGAACCATGATATGTGTGCCACATGTAACCCATTTCTGGCGTGGTCCTGCTAATATTGACTTGTTGATGTGGAGCCACATGTCACCTTGATTCATGATTCTCACAGACCTTGTGTGCCAAATGGGCCTTAACACTTGTCACTAGTTGATTAGGCCACGTGTCATATTTGTCTTCTACCACATGTCTCCCTCCTAGATCATTGCTCTAGATTGCTTGATCAAATGGTTGAAAAAGGTCCCAAAGGGATCTTAGATCGATGGTTTGCGTGATTTCGCTATTTCGGCCTTCAGGATTTCTAGCTGACTTAAATGCCTTTATGTCCAGAGGATCAATGCCAAATGACTACCCTTTTCACCATGTTTCTCATTGATCGAATGATCTAGAAATATCAAGAAGGATCTTAGATCAACAGTATTCGGGGTTTTGGTACTCCGAGACTTCAGGATATTACAACTCTAATGTTTTTCAACTCCCCTGTAGTTATACCTGTAGAAGTGCTTACACTATCCTTTCACTTCTTGATCTAACGACTCAAATTACTCCAAAATTCTTCCCTTGATCTAATGGTTGGTGGGATTTTGGGTCTTCAACACTTCATATCTTAGTATCTTTTCCTTATATTGTCATTTAATTAAATCAATTTTTTTTATATAATCAAGTGTTGAGTAGATGACCCTGGTTTATATAGGCTCTTTAGACAGATCTACGGTTTGGATTTAATCAATCGTTGAGTGGACGGTTCTTATTCATTTCCAACAATTAGAACTATTTTGTGTGACGAGTTCACGGACTCACATGTCTTCTCGGGTTTCATCAAAAGGCACGCCCAATTTATAAAGCCTCTAAAATGAACCTATACTTAGAAAAAAAATTAAGTGGTTTTTCTCAGGTTCATGGACTCTCAGACTCATGGACACATATATCTTCTCGGATGTCTCAAAATGCAGTCCCAACTTTTGTTGCCTCCATAATGAACCATACTTAGAAAATTTTAAGTGATACTGATAGAGTATGATACTTAGCCATTTTTTTTGGATGCTCAATGGACTTGCAAAAAATCGATTCGAGCCATATGATCATGCTTTTATTTAGATCCAACGATCAACATTGTTCTTCGTTCTTTACTGTCGATTCCTGCAACTGGTATAACCGGATACATGTCTAGATGATAAATCCATATTAACCCTTGTTGACATCAATAACAACATAACACCATGTCTAACATTCTCCCCCTTTGGCATTGATGGAAACAAAGTAAAAACACTTTATTTTAACTGTGTTTTACTGTGTATTCTCCCCCTTTGAAAACAATGACAGAAGGGACATTTCTTTCCCCCCAGGAGATTATACTCCCCTTGTCCATGTACTCCCTCTCTAATGAATATTGTACAATTCAATTAGATATGGAGATTACCCCCAATATTTGTCTAAGGTATTCAAAAATACTCTTGGGTTAAGGTTTTGTGAATATATATGCAATTTGTTCTTTAATATCCACATATTCCACTTTAACAACTTTTTGAGAAACATGTTCCCTTAAGAAATTAAATTTGATTGGAATATGATTGGATTTTTAGTGCATCGCATGATTTTTAGAAAGGTTTATGGCACTGGTATTGTCACAATTAAGAAGAATTGGATGATCATATTTTACTTGTAGGTCTTCTAGAGTTTGTTTCATCCAAATTACTTAAGTGCAACAGGAGGAAGCAACAATATATTCAGCTTCTGTTGTAGATAATGTTATGGAGGGTTTATTTTTACTTGGCCATGACACAAGAAATTTTCCTAGGAAAAACACGCCTCCACTAGTGCTCTTTATATCATCAATACTTCCTTTTGAATCTGCATCAACATATGCAGTTAATGTGAAGTATTTTTTTTTTGGATACCATAAACCAAAATCCAAGGTTCCTTTGAGATATCTAAAAATCCTTTTAACTATTTTCATATGTGTCTCTTTAGGTGCAGATTCAAGTCCGTCCACTAATCCTATAGCTTGTATGATGTCTGGTCTTGTTGTTGTTGCATAAAATAGACTACCAATCATTGATATATACTTGGTTTGGTATACATTTAGTGATTCATCATTTTTGCTTAGTTTGCATCCTGTAATCATAGGAGTGGTCATAGGTTTACAATATTCCATTTGAAATTTCTTCAACATTTCTTTAATGTATTTGGTCTAGGATATGAACATGCATTTTCTTGATTGTGAAACTTGTAATCCTAGGAAGAATGTTAGTTCACCAAGCATCAACATCTCAAATTATTTTTTCATTTATGTAGCAAATTGCTTTCTTAGAGGATCTAGATTACTTCCAAATATGATATCATCCACATATACTACAACAATAATCATATTCTGATTTTCAATTTTAATATAGAGATTGTTTTCAGTGGCTCCTCTTTTGTATATTTGTTGATGTAGATGATTATCAAGTCTTGAAAACCATGCAATGGGAGCTTGTTTGAGACCATACAATACTTTCTTTAATTTCCATACATCGTATTTATTTTCTGATAACATAAAACCTTCAGGGTGTTCTATATAAACTTATTCCTCTATATTTCCATTAAAGAATGTTGATTTGACATCCATTTGATATATTTTGAAGTTTTTAAAGCACGCAAATTCCAAAAACAATTGATAGCTTCCAATTTGGCCACAAAGGAAAATGTTTCCTCAAAATCGATCCCTTCTACTTGTGCATATCCTTTGTACACTAATATTTATTTATTCCTTATAGTTTGACCATATTCATTAACTTTATTCTTAAAAATCCACTTGGTCCCTACCACATTTTTGTCTTTTGGTCTTGGAACTTCAGTTCACGGGTCTGATTCTTCTCTATTTGATCAAGCTCTTCATTCATGGCTTTAATCCAATATTCATCTTTGCTAGATTCTGAAAATGTTTTGGTTCTATTATGGAGATCATTGCGTGTTCAGATTCATATGTTAGCATTCTTCTTGTTTCAACTCTAGCACTTGTGTTTCCAATGATTTGACATTCAGGATGATCTCTTTGTACTCTTCTTGATGGTGCTATTGATTAATGTCTTAGTGACGCTTCCTCTTCATTTTATTCTTCACTTTGTGATTCTTCTTCTTTTATTTATTCAGTTTCTTCTTCATCATCATCATCTCTTATTCTTTCATCATCTTGTGAATTCTCTTGAGATTTGATTCTTCTTGATGTTAGATCATCCACCTTTACATTTTCACTTTCCACAATTTTGTGCAATCTCGGATTGTAGCATATGTAGGCTTTTTTATTGGATGAGTAACAAAGAAATATGCCTTCATCCGATATGGAATCAAATTTTCCTATATTATCATCATCTCTTTTTATATAGCATTTGCTCCCAAAGACTCAAAAGTGTTTGACTAATTTTGGTCTTACAAACTATAACTCATATGGTGTCTTGTCACGGTTAATTCTAAGCTGAGATCTATTAATTATGTATACTTTTGTATACATTTCTTTGCTCCAATAGATATATGGAGTTTTGGCTCCATTTAACATAGTTTTGGATTCTTCTTGGATAGTTCTATTTTTCCTTTCAGCAACTCCATTTTTTTTAGGAGTTCTTGGAGCTGAAAAATGTCTTTTAATTCCATGAGTTTCACAAAACTTATTGAACTCATCTGAGGTAAATTCCCCTCTATTTTTTGATCTTAAGATCTTGATTTTGAGATCAGTCTCATTCTCAACATGCCTTTGAAAGCCTTGATTTTTTGAAAGATTTTGATTTCTCGTTAAGAAAGGATACCCAAGTCATCCTTGTATAGTCATCTATGAATAAAATGAAGTAATGTTCATCTTGCATTATTTTAGTTCTTGTTGGTCCACAGAGGCCAGTGTGAACAAGTTCCAATGGTTTTGATGTAGAGTATTCTTTTGTCTTGAATCTTATTCTTGTTTTCTTTCCATGTTGGCAGTTCCTACAAACAAGGTTTGAAGGTTTAATAATCTTTGGCATATTTATCAAAACTTATTTTTTATTGAATTTTATCAAATTGTCAAAACCTATATGTCCCATTCTTCTGTGCCATAGCCAACTTTCATCTATTTATCTCATGCAAAAATTTTCTTCATATTCTATGTTTAAGATATAAATATTTCTTGGTGTTCTTGGTGCAAAAACCACGAATTTTCCTGAGTCTTCTTTTCTAATCTCACATTTTTTAGAGTCAAATATACATATGTGTCCTTGATCAAATGTTTGGATCACACTGAGGAGATTAGGCTTCAATTTTTCAACTAATAACACATTTTGTGATTTAGATTTATTATTTCCTAGACGGGGTGTTCCCTTTCCAAGTATCTTGGCAAAGACATTATCTTCAAATATAACACTTTCTTTTCTTTTCAGACTGAGGAATTTGTCCTGATCTCTAGTAATATTCTTTGAACATCCACTGTCAATATATCATTGACTCCTTTTTTCTTTAGCATATAAGGATACCTTACACTATGTTCCTTTTTCTTCTATTTGTTTTTATTTCCATGCCCTCTTATGCTTTTCTTCTTTAATTTTGTATTTTTTTATGGGATTCTTTGGTAGTATACAGTCACTAGTTTTGTGACCATAATTATTGCATTTGTTGCATTCAACATTATAATTTTCCAGTAAATAGAATGAATTATAGTTTATGTTCTCTTGACTAGTATTATTCTTGTTTTTATTATAACCATATATTTGAACATTCTTTTGTTTGTTCTTTCTATAAGCTCTACAATCTACTGCTTTATGCCCAAAATTATTGCAAGAGAAGCAATATCCAAGAAAGAGATGTTGATAATTTTGGGGGGAAGTTCTTCTTGTAATTCTATCCCATCTGAATTCATTTTCTTTTGTAGATTTAAGTTGATTAGAAACATTCTTTATCTTGTTTTCTTTCTAATTGAAGGAGATTTGAAAGGAAATTGCATAAGTTTTTGCATTTTTGTCAGTTTCCTGAGATGTAGAGTTAGATCCTTTCTTAGACTTCTTTTGATCATATCCCAGTAATGTCTTATTGCTTGATGACCTTTGATTGTTAAGAATATCATACAATATTCTTGAATTGTTTTCATATCTTGATTTTTTCTTTTCTTTCTCAAGATCCCCTTTTAGAACAATAAATTCAGCCTCTAGCTTTTCACAGTCTTGTTGCTTTTCATTGATTTTATTTGAAATGACTTCTTATATCCTTTTAGATTTTTGGACTTGAGTCTTTAAATCAATAATAATTTGTTACGTTTTCTTGAGGGTTTTTGAAACTTATTTTTCTCTTGATTTTTGTACTTCTTCATATTCTAGTAGTTGTTCTCTTAATAATTTATTCTTCTTTCTATATTTTCTCAGTTATTCAATAGAACTAATAATTTCTTCTTCAAGGTCTACTCCTCCTTCAACTTCAAAGTTTCCGTCGTCTTTATTTGGAGGTTCTATGCCCATAAATAGAAGCTTTGTCTCCTCATCTTCACTTATGTTAGATGAACTATTGTCTTATTTGGAGTAGAAGTTTTTCTTTTTCTTGTAGAATTTCTTTTTGTATTGGGTTTTATCCTTTTTATGGTCTTTCTGGTTGTAAGATTCTTCATCATAATTATCCTCTTGTTTGGGATAGGGACACTTGCTAGCAAAGTGTCCAATTTTTCCACAGTTGAAGCATTTGAAGGATAACTTCCCTTTGTATTTTCTAGACCCTCTATTGAGTTTCCTTATAAATTTGGCCTCTTATTCACCTGATATGTCTGAGTGATTTTCATTTGGCACATGCTCATGATTCTTTGTTTCTTTTGATGCTTTGAAGGTTGTTTCCCTTTTTGATGACTTTTCTTTCCCGATTCGCAATTCATAGGCTATAAGAATCGTATGAAGTTCATCAATTGTAAGGTTGTAAAGGTATTCTCAATATTCTAAGGTAGATACCTTGGAATGATATCTCATTGGTAATGATATCAACACAGTTTGGAGAATAATATTATCTTTTATCTCTTCTCTGATTGAATTGACTATTTAATCCCCTCTTTGAAAATGTTCTGCAACGTTTTCTTCCTCTTTCATCGTCATACTCTCAAGCTTCCCTCTGTATGTTTGAAGTTTTTCTTTCTTAAATTTTCCATATCCTTCATAGATGACTTTAAGTTTGTCCCAAATTTCTTTTGTTTATTTACAATGCATCACTTTTCAAATATGGGGTTTGCTAATCCACTAGGAATTTAATTAAAAACCCTTGAATTATCATCGCAGAGTTTCTTTGCAGCAACATATGAAGGTGCAGTAGTTGGAGTAGTGTAACCATTTACCACAGACAGCCAAACATCACATCTAAGAGCCATCAGATAAATTTTTATCCTTATACTCCAAAATGCATAATCATTTCCTTTGAACAATGGTTCTCTATTGGGGGACATTCCTTCTTCTTGATCCATTGGATTTCTCAGAATCTCCCTTCAAGTAGTTAGACTGTGGTGAAGGAACCTTCTCTGATACCAATTGTTGAAATGTTGGCCAATAATGAGAGAGGGGGGTAAATCAATATTGCTTATTTTTCACTATTTTTAATGGTAATTAATTATTAAACTTAACAATTGATTAATAAGAATGTACTGGAAAAAAAATTAAATATAAAAATAACAAAAAGTATAGGTTACAATGTGTAGGAGACACCAATCTCTCTTCTTTTGAGAACCAACTCAAGGAGACACCAATCCCCTATTTTAGAGAACCAAATCTAGGAAGCACCAACTCCTTGTTTTCAAGCACCAACTCGCTTGTTTTCAAGCACCAACTTGAGGAAGTACCAACTCCCTTATTTCAGGCTTCAACCTGTAGAGGACTCCAATCCTCCCTTGCTCCTCCCTATCACCCTCACTTCATGTGAATGTTTCACGTTATTCCTTGGAATCTATATTTGATTGATATTCTGAATTAGACCACAGAGACACTTTCTTTCCACCACAATTTGTGGTTTATATAATATTTCAATAGGTATGAGTTTGAACCATTGTGTATTTTAATAATGAACCAATGCACCTCTTCATTTAATAAACATTAATGGTGACATTTATTTTTTATTGATATTTTATTTTAATTTTAAAAGACTTCAAATCCATTCTAAGTCATTTTATCATTTTATTCCTTCATAGATTGTTTTCGTGTATCTTGATTCAAATTTTGCAGATATACGCTTCCTCCAATCCACTTTCCTTGGGACCGTGGGCTAGAAACTACAGGCTTATCTACTCTAAGCGATGTTCCTTTAGCACTTTCTCTTTCCTCCCTTATTCTTATACATAGGATCTTATTCAAATGTTCATGGGCTTACTTACTTCTATGCCCTTGGCACCTCTAATCAACTCCTTTACCTTATCATGAGACCGGTGTTGGAACCAAGTCCTCCAGACTTCATTCTCTGGGCTATCTGACTGATTCAAGTTATTCTACTCCTGGAATGGTTAGCTTCGAATCACCATGCTTATCCTTTAGTGACATGGACCCATAGAATGTGTGCCACATGCCACTGATTGCTGACGTGGTCCTACTGATGTGGATCCATGTGTCACCTTGATTCATGAATGTCACATACCTTTTGTGCCAAATGGGTCATGACACTTGTCACTAGTTGATTAGGCCCCATGTAATATTTGTCTTCTACCACATGTATCCCTCCTGGATCATTTCTCTATACTGCTTCATCAAATGGTTGAGAAAGGTCACGAAGGGATATTAGATCGATGTTTTTTCTTGATTTCAGTATTTCGGCCTTTGAGATTTCTAGTTGACTCAAATTTATTTATGTCCAGAGGGTGAACGCTGAATGCCCACCCTTTTCACCATGTTTCCCATCAATCAGATGGTATATAAATATCACGAAGGATATTATGTCAATGGTCTTCATGGTTTTGGTACTCCAGGACTCTAGGATATTACAACTCTAATGGTGTTCAACTCCCCCAGAGTTATACATGTCGAAGTTCTTACAATATCCTCCACTTCTTGATCTAATGGCTCACATTACTCTTGAATTATTCCCTCGATCTAACGATTGGTGGGATTTAAAGGATTCATCACATTGTAGCTTTGTATCTTTTTCTTATCTTGTCATTCAATTAAATCGACAATTTAGATATAATCATGTATTGAGTGGACAACCCTATTTTATCTAGGATCTTTAGACAGATCTACAGTTTTGATTTAATCAATCATTGAGTGGATGGTTCTTACTCATTTCAAACACTTAGAATTATTTTGTGTGACAGATTCAAAAACTCTCAAACTTGTGAAATCACATGTATTCTCGGTTTTCATCAAAATGCAATCCCAACTTCCACAACCTCCAAGATGAACCTATACCTAGAAAAAAAATTAAGTGATTTTTCTTGGGTTCGCAGACTCTCGGAATCGAGCAATCATATCTCTTCTCGGATGTCATCAAAATGCATGCCCAACATTCGTTTCCTCCATAATGAACCATACTTATAAATTTTTAAGTGATATTGATAGAATATGATACTTAGCCATTTCTTTGGTTGCTCAGCGGATTCGCGGAAAAGAGATCTGAGCCGTCTGAATTGTAATTTTATTTTGATCCAATGATCAACATTGTTATTCATTCTTTACTGTCGATTCCTAGAACTAGTATAGCCGAATACTTGTCTGGATGATAAATCCATATTAAACCTTGTTGACATCAATGAAAACATAACACCATGTCCAACACTATTTTCCACCTCAAAGACTCAGTGAGGACCTACTAGTGTTTTCATGTTGAGACATACCTTTTCTTCCTTGTATTTTGAGTTTTTGAGGGAGCTTACACCTTGTTGGGAATGCAAGGAAAAAACTCCCTAAAAAGCTCAAAATCTAAGGAAGAAAATATACGTCTCAGCATGAAAACACCCATAGGTCCTCACTGAGTCTTTGGGGTGGAAAATAGTGCTTTAATAGATGTGTTGATTATTTTGTCTAAATGATTTGGTTTATTTTTTAAGTCAAGTGCTTTAATATCTATATTATATTTCATATATATTGAGTACAAAACATATGTTTCAGATGATCCTCCTTAAAAATTTACAAGGGAATTTGACCTTCCTTTTATCTTTGTTACTCCCACCATCATTTTTATTTTTGTTTGTGTTATTTCGTCTACCCCCTTTCTTTTTCTCTTCTTGTTTTTTCCTTTGGGTTGTTGGTTACCCTTAAACTTAGATATCTACATGGTGTGGAAATTGGAGGGTTGAAGTGTGTAAAAGGTAGAGGTGGTGGATTTTGGTGCCACAAATGGATGTAGAGGCATTTGTCTCATTTGGCTTGTCACTTGACTAGCCGCAACATTCTCTATGGAACCAACCACACCATTGTCATGTGGTCTAGGATTGGGTTTCGTGGGGTCCGTGTCTAGGTTTTTTGGATTAGGAAACATCTCGTATAAAACCATGGATTGAGAGTATACCGAATCTAACTGTTGGGTTCTAAAAATGGTCTCCTCTTCCATTCTGATCATTGATAGGGAGACATCCTTCAAAATATATGGCAGTAGGTATTTCAACAAAAGTTACAACAAAAATGATTGAGTGGGTATTTGAGATTTAATCATATGGAATCATCTCAACCATGAATGTGATTAGATATGTGTTTGGATTTATCCTGTCAAAAGGAAGAAAAAAACTTAGTCCTTGATTTATACCGAACAAACAATTGAAAACGGTTAAGGAATCTCAAAGCGAGAGCGTCAAAGGTGCAAAAAGAAGCTCATGTGAGTTCAATGTACCATTTTTCCGCTATCTTAGTCAGGGTACATTAAAAGAGTCTCAACCTAATGGAATCATCCATTAAGGGGATTGATGAGAACCATATATGAAAATTCATCACATGATTACTTGGATCCTCGCTAGATTTTCCCTTTTTTTTTTTGGATATTTGAGGGAAGATTGGTGGGGACCAGGGGATATATTGGATCATGAAGCACCATATCATTAATCAAATTCATCAAATATATAAGATTCAACATTTCTAAGAAATTATTTCTTGTATCTGAGTTCTTACTTTCAGGTTTGTGCCCCATTTCTTGGCTAGTAATCGCAAAATAATTACTTGGGGCATATCCAACACCAAGTGAAAAGGATTCTTTGATTAATGTATAGGGTGTTGATTAGAGGTGGCCGACACCTGATCATAAGGAGGAATTCCACCATACATAGGATTTCCAAAGTTATAGAATGGATTTCTTCCTGATGGCATCACAGAAGATGGGAAAGATCCACTCATATAGTTACCAAATCCTGGGAAGGGATTGTTGTTGATGTTTGGGCAACATTGAGAAGACATTCTCTTAGATTAATAATTAATAATATAATTATTAAATATTAAATATCATATATAATAAGTAAATTATAATAATAAATAGTTATTGATTATTCAAGAGACGCACCCTTTCATGGATGGTCACCAAATGTTCCCTATATATGGAACACTCATCATTGTAATAATATATCGATTATATCACATATGAAGAAAAACAACATGGTATCAGAGCGGGACTAGGCTTGACTCCTTCATAGGAGGTCCCATGGAAATGAGAGTAGAGTAAAATTTTAGGAGTGTTAAATTTATGGGGTTGTTACAATCTCTATGTACAACATATTTACTTTTTTAATCCTACCTAAATTATAGAAATAATTCCATAAATTATAGTGGGCAGTAATTTCTAGTAAAAATATCTAATTGCCTAAATATGAGGAATGTGATGTGTATTTACTTCTACCTATATTTATGCAAAGAATCACATGAATTATGGAGGAACAATTTAACAAAGTCAAATGCTATGTGGATGGATTATAACCAAATTAATCTTTGGTTAGTTATGGAGGTATTCTCCAACTATTTATAAGAAAAAATATTGAATTTAATTTTAAATTTAATTTTTCAAAGAGATGTGTCTTTTTTTGGATCAATCTAATATTACCATAAAAAGACACTTGAAAGACACAACAATAGACACACATATTTTTTCTCTCTCACACGTGGGATAAGTGATCTAAGGAAGAGAATAAGAAGTTGAAATTTTCTAAGTTACTTACTAATGTTCTAGTGTTTACTAAAGTAATATCGTATATCATTGGAAGTAATTACCGCTTGCGGAAAAATGTGCTTGTTTAATTTAACACTAGAAAATCAACCTAGTTAGCCGTATGACATCAAGTATATGATGGATGTGTGTTGGTAGTTGTATGACATCGAGTATATGATGGATGTGTGTTGGTCATAGTATATGACATATTATTTGGAGGGTCACTATATATAGTTGTGCACAAGATAAATTGATCTCCTCTAGGAGATGCTTTTTGTTGTTCTTGTTTCTTGTTTCGGAAAGGTCACATGTAATATATATGAGAAGGAGTTATAATGACGGTCTCAAGAAGCAGACATGGAGGGAAATACATTTCAACATGATATCAAGGAGATACATTTCCAAACATGATGCACAGAGACAAGAAGTCTTTAGGAGCAATGTACCTCCTAGGATGGGACCATGCCAGATAGCAGAGACAGTTCCAATGATCATGGATACAACAAGTCAAGACCGACTGTAGCACAACTATGGTATATCCAGTAGAGGAGGAAAACATAATATGAGACTCAGAGGGAGTAGTTGTAGCAGTCCTAGTACATGAGTCGAGCCATGAGATGTTGAGGAAGCAGGCATGACAATAGTTCCATTGTAGATAGAGGCATTCCCAAAGACGGAGGTGGTACTACATCCAGAGGGAGAAGAGATTGAGTTACCTCCATAGAAGGAGGAATATCTACCTTCAGTGTCAGAGGGAGAAGAGACAGAGGAGGATTCACCTCGATCTCCAGAGGGAGTGTTAATGTTTTTCATCTTCCCAAGACATTGGTTTCATGAGGGAACCTCGATATATCAAGTATGGTCCAAGATGACTTAGAATGATCAACATTTACCTATATTTCTCTGGTCAAAGGAATCCATGACTACAGTGTATGTTTAGAAAAAATGTCCTCATAAGAATTTGAGGAACATGATGCCCGAGAAGGCTTTCACTGGAGTGAAGCCTGAGGTTGGACACTTCATGATATTTGGGTGTCTAGTATACATTCATGTACCCAAGGAGAAAAGGATAAAGATAGACCCTTCAGAAAGAAAGGGTACATTTGTGGGGTACAATGAGTCTTCAAAGGAATATCAGATCTACATCGCTTGTCATAGTTAGATTGAGGTGAGCAGAGATGTTACCTTTGAGGAGGAGGTATCCTTTAAAGAGATCTAGAGGATCTCACATGGATATTGATCCAATTGATCATGTTGATCTTGTAGCTCCAGTTGATGTTCCCAGATATATTGTAGTAGTTCGAAAGAGACCTACATGGGATCGTCATACTCTGCAGGAGGAAGAAGGATATGTACCTCCTCATGGTACCTTTCGAGTGAGCAATATACCTCAGAGATATTCATGCTATGAGCCACATCATTCATTTTGAGTATTCCTATTATGAGGAGTAAAATAGTCATCTAGTATGGGGAGATGTCACGATGGAGGTGTGTCAATACATCATGAAGAATGATGTGTGGGATGTTGTTCCGAGACCTAAGGGGAAGTCTGTAGTGACTTCCAAATGGATATACAAGATCAAACACACACTTTACGAGAGCATCGAGAGGCACAAAATGATATTTGTTGCTAGAGGATTCTCTCAGGTGGAGGGAATAGATTAGGAGGATACATTTTATCATATTACTCGATACACTTCTATCGAGATGATTATTTCCCTTGCAACATCCATGGATTAGAGAGTACATCATATGGATGTAAATACAACCTTTCTCAATGGAGATATTGAGGAATAAGTATACATTGAGTAGCCACATGGTTTCATGATACATGAGAAGGAGTATCATGTGTGCAGGTTGAAGAAGGCCTTGTATGGACTCAAGAAGCCACCTCAAGATTGGTATGCAAGGATTGATGGACACCTGATGATTTTTGGGCTTCAAAAAAAGTTTTTTCGATCCCAACCTATACTACAAGATTGTTAATGGTGAGTCCTTGATTTTGGTCCTCTACGTTGATGATTTATTCCTCACCAATAAAGAGAGACTTATTGTTGAATGCAAGTATGCGTTGGAATATAAGTTTGAGATGAAGGACCTTGGTATGATGCACTACCTCTTGGGACTAGAGGTGTGGGAGAGAACTGATGAGATTTTCCTAAGTTAGATGAAGTACACAGTTGAGATATTGAATAATTTTGGGATGTTGAACTTGAAGCCTGTGGCTACACCAATGGTGAAGAATATGAAGAAACTAAGTGTGTCTTCTTCTGATTCTGAAGAAATTGATATGACTTTGTATAGATAGTTGATTGTATCATTGATGTATCTGGTTAACACTAGACCACATATTTTCTATGTAGTGAGTGCACTTAGCCAGTTTATGAGTCAGTCGAGATAGACACACTAGATTTTTTCAAAGCATGTGTTGAGATACATGCGAGGAAGAATTGGACATGGTATGAGATATACTTCCAGTATTGATATGATATGGTAGGAATATATTGACTCTGATTGGGTAGGGAGTGCAGTGGATAGAAAGAGAACCTTCAGGTGTTGCTTCACTTTGGGATCTTCCATGGTTTCCTAGTGTAGTAAGAAACATACTTATGTAGATTTGAGCATAATAGAAGCATAATACATTGCATTAAGTATGTCAGTTCATGAAGTAGTGTGTCTTCATAAGCTCCTTTCATATTTATCCAAACATGTGCTGGATTCCACCATTATTCATTATGATATCCAAAGTTTAGTGAAGATCTCAGAGAATCTATTGTTTCATGACAAATAGAACCACATTGATATCAAGTATCATTACATCTGAGACATGGTGCAAAGGAAGGAAGTACTTGTGTTGTATCTTATTATAGATATGTAGGTTTTTTATGTTCTTACCAAACCAGGACAAAGTTCAAGTACTTCTATGACAGACTTGGTGTGGCAGAGAATGCCTCCCTTACTGAGAGGGAGTGTTGATGTTTGCATCTCCTGAGACATTTTCCATATCGTACTCCTCTATGACTAAGTTGAGTTGATTTTTCATGACACTTATCCGATAAGGGATAAGTTTGTTTGGGCTTATATCCCAATGTCCCTTGTGGAGAACACATGAGGACACATCCCATGTGGAGATCACATGAGGACATGTCAAGGGATTTGACCCTTGATGTCACACACTATGGGAGTTGACCCTAGTGTTTCTAGAGGGTGTAGCCTCTAGAATTCCACATGGGAGTGCCATGTGTGAAAATAATTCTCCCGATCGTACTCCTCTGTGAATTGAGTTGAGTTGATCTGCGAGGACACTTATTCGAGAAGGGATAAGTGGGACACTTATTCGAGAAGGGATAAGTTCATTTGAGCTTATATCCCAATGTCCCATGTGGATAGCACATGAGGACATGTTAAGGGAGTTGAACCTTGATGTAACACACTATTGGGAGTTGACCCTAAGTGTTTCTAGAGGGAGTAGCCTCTAGAAGTCCACATGGGAGTTCCATGTGTGACAAACCTTTTACAACTATGGTGGTTGTGTACCAATGGAAGAGACTGCGTGTCTCTAGATAATAGTTGTGTACTACTATGGAAATATACCTCATGTTATCACTCCAAGATTCACCCTAGACTGTAATCATGTGATCTTGGTAACATGCAAAGAATTCAAATTTAATCTTGAAACATAAGCTTTAAATTCACAGGGATTTGACCATAAGGACAATCAAATTCATCTACTGTACACATTCCCAACTATATCCTTCAACAAGAGTGGCCTTAGAAACTTCATATCAGAAAATAGACTTGATAAATTGATCAGGAAAAGAAAACTACAATCTGAACATGTCATAGATACTTCCAACACTTTAAAACAATCATCTCACAGTAAAAATCAGTGTATTAACAAATTCTATATCACCAATGCAAAGAACGAAGAACATCACTCAATCATTGTATGAATAAGAAGAAGAGTAAATAAGTGAATATTTAATATTATTACACAAATAAAGATAGAAATGGAAAAAAAAAACTGATCTCCATTGATAAGGAATCACAAGTCTAAACAAATACATAGAGAAGAAAAGAACACAGTGATAATCTCTCTGAATTCCTCTGGGTCTAAAGCCCCCTTCCCCCTAGCTCATTCTCACCCCACTATACTCTTGTACCATGAAATATATATCACCATAGGTCCTTTAAATCTCACCAATTCTAACTCCAAACCCTTTCCTGAAATAGAAACAGTTACAAACAGATAATAACATGTTTTAACTAATTTCCTGCTTTTCAAGAGGCGAAATTCTGAAAACTAGGCCTCAAAATGCCACTTGTAATTCTCAAACTACAATAGATGTGTACAATATCAAAATGGTTTTTGTAGATAAGATCGTTCTAAATAAAAACCTCTCTCGGTTTCTTTAAATTCATCTCCATCTGTCTGAAATACGTGTTGCAAAAACATGTCTCAATCAGGAAATCATGAAAACTAAAAAAATAGGGCTCAAAGATTCCTTCGAATCTCCCAATCCGTGACAACTGTGTGAAAAATGAAAGAGGTTAATGTTCTCGGGTCCGTGATTGAAAATAACCTCCTTTGTATTTTGAAAATTCATCCTGGGTCACCTGGAAATACTCCTGGAATTGAAATGGTCAAAAATACCAGTTCAACAGTCTTAGAACAAAGTTTCTGCAACACATTTCGTAGCGCATTTTGACAGAAGCGTAGTGTGCATTTGGAGGAGCTTTTGAGATAGATTTTATGCATATTTTTTCTGATATGAAGGTTGGATAAGGTATCCCTAGATGTCCTCTAACCAACTAAACCTTGAAACTTTAAAAATACCACACGTAAGACACTCAAAACTTCATCTCCCCAAGCTTACTCCAGAAGCGTAGCGTGGGTTGAAAAATAATGGCAAAAACATGAAAAATTGGGGTGTTTTCTGAGTTTTCCTCCAAAATTAGTTACTGTCATGAAAACCAAAGGAATATCTGGGGTGTACACATCAAAATTCATCCATCCATGCAATTCTAACCTCCATTTGAGCCTCTGAGAAAAAGCATAGTGTGAACTCGTTGCATTTCTATGCATCATGAAATTGCCAAAATACCAAAATTTGACCAAAAATCTCAAACTTTTCTGCAAAAATAAGGCTCAAAGGTAGAGAAATATCTCTCTAACCATAACACTTTTTGCAAAACTGAGAGAGGTTTTTGTTAGTTGGTATGTGATGAACAAATATGTCCTCCATTTTTCAAAAATACTTTCTCATTTGTTCTGAATCCATGTTTGAAGTTAGTCACTCAAAAATTGCAGAAGCAGATCGTGCTCTCAGCAAGAACACAACGTGGTATTTGAGATGGTGTTTGGAGGCCTTATCAGAGGATTTTTGGGCTGCAAGTGTATGGTTGGAAATCTTGTGATGTCTTCTACACAATGGAGTCATCAATAACTGCAAACTCTTTCTCAAAACCCATGAAAAACTGACTTGAATTCGAGTCGTTCAAAAGTGCAGGAACCCTCTTATAGCAATTTTATTTTGGTAATTTATCTCAAATGATAACACCTATGCAAAAATTGAAGGAGGTTTTTGTTCCTTGGTATATTATTGGAAAAAACCTTTTTGAAACTTTTTATGACTCAAAGAACAAAACTAAGGTGAATTTTTTTTACCCATACAATCTTATGTGTTAACACCTCCCTAGCTAAGAGGAAGTGTTGTTGTTTCAACATCGAGCGAAACTTCTCCTATATTGAGCTACAGACCAAGGGAGATAGGATACATTTATCATAAATTTTCCCTTGTGATAAATGGGCCCAGACGTAGTCCTTCCTTTATCATGACACGAAATAATATGGACTCGAGGTGCTTGAAGTGTTTTCCATGTGTCAGTTAGCATTAGACTAACATTCACTCACATGTGTGTACTTGTGGTGAAATATCCTGGTGTGGTATTTGTTCTAGTCATGGTGATTTGACAAGGAATGATAAATACTCAAGATGCTATATGATATTACATGCAGACCTAGAGTGAGCCTCATCTCAGAGAGAGAGTCAATTGGCGTAAAAAGGAGAGTCGTAGAAGGATTTTCTCCTCGGTTCAGGTGGGAGAGAGACGTCTCCCAAGACTAATATATAAGTTTCATGAGTCTAGGGTGAAGTTTGCATACTTCAAAGACAAGATTGGCATGATGCAGAATGTCTCCCTCATTGAGAGGGTGTAATATCCCAAGGTTGAGCCCGGTTGTAATTATGAATGTAATGATGTTTATAGGCTGGTGAGACAAGTATTTATAAGATGGTAGGCTTATGTGTTGATTAGGCTTGGAGCCTAGATTTTAAATGCCAGGATCCTTTTTTGTACATGTAAATATTAATATTATTAATATAACAACATCGTTGTGTGTATATCGACCACGAAGAAAGAGTATGGGGGACTAAACTCCACTAGGTTGGGCAAGGGAGGAGGCTAAGACAATGAGGAAAAATGGCTTAGCTTAAGAGCCTAATAGAATAATATATTATTATTCTAAAATCTATAAAGAGGATATTAATTTATCATAAGTTCCTTTAGGAAGAGGAACAAGTTCCAAGTGGGGGGGGGGGGGG
>ML782564.1:407375-494985 GCA_009831015.1 Picea engelmannii | reverse complement strand
TATGGGGGGGCATTATCACCATTCTCACAGATTCGTATGTTCTCACCATGCTGACCATTCTCTGAGGATTCTCACCTTTCGAACCAGGCTGGCCATCTATTACCCCGATCGACCAATGCACTCGCAAGCACATAGTAACCCTATAATACCATTGTGGAATTCCTTAAACACCTTGAACCTATGAAAAAAGATGAATTGATACCCTCATTGCACCTGTACCCTGGGGGTTTCCTGTGTTTTGTCCTATTAGTACTGTTCCCCATGCCCAGTTTCTGTTCTTGCCATCACCATGCCCGTGTGTTGAGGAGCGGGAGTGAAGAAGCGTGTTGTCAGGCCTGTGGATAGAAGAAATAGGTTTTCATGCCTGTGAGAAAATCTCTCCAGGTGAGAGAGTGTGTTGAGGAAGTGAGTTCTCCTAGAGGGAGTCTAGTAGCAGCTACATATCTCTGAGAATTCCTGGTTCGGCCTGTTGTTGGAGCCTAAGGAAAAGGAGGTGTAGAAGTTGATGGACTATGTGACAGTGAAGGTGTACACTCCTGGGGTGGGACATGCATGTGGGGAATGAGAGTTTGTGAGTTGTGGGTGTAAGTGGATCCTTGGGGGAAATCCTTCCTATTGTACTGTGAAACTTCCTATTGTCCTTGCCTAGCCTAGGAATCCCTTGCCTAGTGAAGCTTAGTCCCAACTCAGGGGTTGTTATCACTGAAATTTTGTCCGCAAATGGTTACAGAAATCTAGCATCGTCAAACAGTTATGAGGTCACCCATGGACCAAAATTACCACAAAATCATTTCCAAAATGTCCAAAACTATACAACCAGTGATAAAATTAAAGTGCGCTATGACTACACAGGGCGTGCGCACACATGCACTATCCAAAAACGCAGGAAAAGTGCACACGTGCACGATGCATGACTGTGGTCGCTAAAAGTTGTGCACATCTGAGAATGGTGCATTTATGAGATTGGTCGGCCTCCCACCCACTTCTGTCTCAGCTTCCAAGTTGATTTGACACCCAAATCTCAGCTGAATCCAACTGGGTGGCTGGTAAAAGACCTAAAAATGTCCTAAATAGCCTCTTTTCACACTACAAGTTGGTTGCACAATACCTCAAAGTGGTGCTATAAAACAAAGCCATGGGTGCACTTCATTTTCAAAGAATTCATTTGCAAGGTTATGCTACTACTATTCTCTTGGGGAATCCTCTTTTCTCATCAATAGTATACTAGCACCATTACATTGGGCAATCCATCTCACCTCTTGAGTGGATTAGATTGGGATTATTTCACCATTTCATTCGAAGTTATAAGAAGATCTTAGGTGTGGGGGTCCAAGAGCCCTCCCTTGGAGGAAGAAGGGACCCAAAGTCCTCTTTCTTCTTGGTGTTTTCTTTCACTAATATAATCCTTGCCATTGGTGACATGAGTCTTATTGGTTTTTTGTTCTTATGTCCTTATGCTCAATAGTTTAGTTGTTCTTTTATTTCTTAGTTTAATTATTATCTTGTTCTTTTATATTTGTTTCTCTAACCCTTTTCCTTTACAGTGTCTTGCTTAGCTAACCCAACTAATCTTGTAAGCACCTTTGTTTTGCTCATTTAGGTGACAAAAGAGGTGCAACAAATTGGTGACTCCACTGGGGAAATGTATCAATTTCCTACCCCATTTGGGTTTTTCTAGCTCTTCTTTTGGTTTATTTTACCTGCAGGTACCTTAACCGTCCCAAGCCGACCTGTAAAACATCCAATTCAAAGTTGAATTGAGAGAATTCCATCCAGAATTTTCTTCACGACCATGTGTCAGTTGTGCGTAGGTGTATTGGCCCACAGTCACGCATCGTGCATGTGTGCGCCAAAATTACAGTGTTGTTTTACACACCTGTGCCCAAAAGCCTATTTCGTTCTACGCACAAGAGCTCAGTGCGCCTCTGTCTACTCTAAGACCCGTGCACCTGTGCAGAAAAATACACATTGTAAGCTTGTTTATGATTTGGGAAATCCCCCCTAGCCTTCTTAAAAGTGATTTTATGCATATTGTAATCTGCACCACTTAGTTCCCTCTTCATATAAAGGGATTAGTCAAAACACATAGGCACTTAGGGGGTTTAAAATCATATTTTCCTCTTTTGATTTCATTTTTCCACATGGATGGCTTGCTTTGACTAAAAGTATAAGTTGGAATCATTTGTAATCACATAAAAATTGCATTGGGACCATAAGTTGGATAACAATTGCTTAGTATGCTCTTCTCTCGCGCTTCCAAGCGACCTTGAGAATCAGAAAAATATTGTAGGACAATTTCATCTTCCTTAAAAAGACTAAAACCTTTAGGAGAGGAAAATAGCTCCCTCGGGACTCCTCTTAGTTTATTTTTCAAACACATCTCAATATTGTAATGGTTCCATACATGCCCACATGCTACAAAGATAAGATAGTGTTGAAATTTACTTTCTTAGATTAAATCACTAGGGAAATTTAAAGGTTTTGTAATGGGCCCATACATGCCCACATGATCACAATCTAGGATAGTTTCAAAGCTTTCTTAGATTAAATCACTATAGGGAGTTAAAGGAATAGTAAAGGACCCACATGTCCACATGCTAGCTTCCTAGGGACTTTTGAATTATGTAAGGTTGTACCAAAGACATTTAGTTAATTAGGTAATCAACACTTGTAAGGACCAAGCAAAGTCCACGTGCAACAAGGTGACACCTAATTCATTAAAACATTGGCACACTTTCACTCATTCACACACAAAAGTCAATTATCACTCACATAGTTTTCCTCTCGAAACATGGAGGTCAAAGTAAGTTTCCTCCAAAGGGATTCCAAAACACCCCACCCTTTTGTTGAAGAAACTATCCACTCACATTTAATTTCAATGAGATTGGCTCACACCCCCAATCTCTCAAACAACCACATCTAAAAGTTTTCTAAAAACTCACTAAGTTTTCCTCCACAGGAGGTGCCAAAATAATTTTTTCAGTCTAGGTAGGATTTCAGGGATAGGCATCCAAATAACTCCTCGTTATCTGGTTCTCACATTGTCAAAACCATAGAAGTTGTCAAATAGGGAACTGAAAATCCTCCAAGTCAAATGTTCCTAACACCATAAGGAAGGGAGATACCCGTGAAGGGTTGAGGCCGAGGTCTGGTTGTTCTGTGCATCCCCCCTTGAGGCACCCACCTCTTGGACGGGATCCAGCCCGTGACCCATTTCTTAGGCCGAAAATATAAATGTTTCACTTTGACCGAGGTACATAGTGACCAAATTTTAGGACATCTACCCAGGTGGAAATTGTGGGCTTCAATTACACCTTGATTGGATTTTGTGTGGCTATTGGGAAATATCACCAACTCTTTTGGGATATGCTCCCTTTAACCCTCATTATAACTGATTACTTCATCCTTCACTAGTTTCTCTTCCGGTGACTTCAGACCCCATTGTTGAGTGCTATTGGAAGGTCCAGTGCTATTTGAGAGGAAGGACGCTACGTCTTTTAGGACACAAGCATTTTTTTTCTTTGATCCCCCACGTGGACAAAACCCACTTATCCACATATATGCTTCTTTTTCAAAATATTGTATGTATGATGCACTTCTGATTACATTTTGATTTTATATATATATCGTATAAAGTTAAAAAATTGCAACAAAAGGCTCTTGTTTATTTATTACTCTCACCACAATTTGTACACATCCACTCAGCTAATCGAACATCATAGGGGACCCACAGAACCCCCATCGTTCCAGACGCATGCTAAACCTCCCTCCTATTTTAGGAGTTACTAGTCTTGACAACTCATCGGCCCCACCTTCTCACACTCCTGTGAGTGTCACTATCGTAGGATAAACTTTTCTTGGTTCCACCTTACTTGGGTCCACTTCCCAAGGTCCATCGTCCACTCGCTCTCCTTTACACGGAAGCGGGGGGCCAACTTCCTCTCAAGGGGGGAGTACCAACCCACCTAACTCCCCTCAAGGGTAAGTTTCACAGAACACTCACACCATGGCTGAAACTAATCCTCTTCCACCACTCCAGATGCCATATTTGGCCTCTCTTAACATACCAGATTTAAGAAAACTCACAAATGATCCTATATTGCATGACCCCACATGGGCTGCAATGCCTACCAAACTACCTTCAGACATCCCCAAGTTTGAAGGAAAGGCAGGGGATGACCATACCAACCATTTCATGACTTTTCACCTATGGTTCTCTTCCAACAACATTATGGATGATTCCATCAGACTACAATTATTTCAACGCACACTCACTGGCCTATTAGCCAAATGGTATGTAGACGAAAAATTGGGGTCCCATGCGACTTTCGAGTCCTTGGCCAAAGCATTTTTGACCTTCTTCCAATTACCAATCCACCATGACAATGGTCTTGAACTACTCTCTAATTTCAAAAAAACCTCAGCCACACATATCGCTGATCACATTCACGAGTGGTGTAGACGACATAGTTTGTGCAAAGATGAAACCACCAAACAACAATTTCTTGACTGGTTTCTTAGATCACTTGTCGCTCTCCTCGATAAAGATGTAGCTTCCACCTTCCCTCAATCAGAAGAAAAAGTCATCAGTAGGGATCAACAATATGACCTCATTTATTCACAATCAGGGTACTTATACACAGTACTTCTTGATCTCCCAAAACCTGTGCCATTCGGTCAAGAAAAACCTGGGATGTCTCACTCAGCAGACAGATTGACTGGTAATACCATGCACCACAGTCCACAACCCCAACAACCACCAATGTATGGCACACCTCAATATCTGTCATCATATGGGGAAACCTCTTATTACCCTCCACCCCCTTATCAAGAACCATACCCTGTTTCTCTTCCTCCACCTATCAGTGGGCCACTGCCGGCACCTACAATACACCCACCTATCCAAACAAGTTCTGGTACTCCCTCTACCTCAGCTTATACTCTAAGTACTAGCGAAATTTCCACACCTTCCTACGTACCTTACGGATCATTACCCCCACAGAATCCATACTTTCTATTCCCTGGTCCTCCACAGTCCATGGCTCCCCCACATCATCACGCTGGGGTGAATTTTGTTCAACCTTATCCCCTTTAGCAATATCAAAATTTTGAACAGTTGAATACGGAAAATCCGACCCATCAATCTAATAATGCCAAAAAGAAAGGAAAAAATAGTAACAATAGCAACCCAGGTCAAGGTGGGAATCACCCCCAACAAAACCAACCTACTGGGGGCAACTAGAATCAAGGGAATCATAACCCCCAGGGGGGAAATAACAATAGGCGTCAAGGGAGAAATAACAATACTATTAGAACCACCTTCCCTTGTGCCCTTTGCGGTGAGTTTGGTAATTATACTCATCATTGTCCCCAAATCATTGATTTTAAATGAATGAAAGACTCAGGAAGTGTACCACACTCTCCAACACCACCTTCCCCTTAGCAGACCCCACAACAATACGTACAACAACTACCCCCATTCGTGCTGCAGAATCCCATTCTGCACCAGGGTGTGTTGAACACCCAATAGGACACGCAGCCTACCCCACCATAGTTGGGATAGTACCTCAATCCAAACAATCTCACAGATCGTACTATCCTCCTCACCAGTGAGGAAGAAATCCTTCTGCAAACATGTATTCATCAATACCGTGCATCCGCTGAGTCTCCTCCCATTCCCCCATAAACAATCCCAGCACCAACGAGGTCCCTGTTGGTGATTCCTCACCCTAACGTCGAAACATCGCTTCACATCCCTTGCATCCCATTGCGCAGGAATGTCCACAACCCCCAGGCTAGGGAAGCTCATAATTACAGTTTGGTCAATGACTTAGCACAATCCCCAGCTTCCATTTCAGTCTTATAAGTCCTTCAAACTTGTTCCACTCAGTGGAAATAATTACTTTCCACCTTGGGGGCAGTCGACCCCGCGGATACTCAACTCATCACATTTGATCTCGACAGCGGAGAACCTCGCCTTCCTTCTCTAATCTCTTTTCAAATCCCAGTAAAAATTTGGAACATTACAGTTCATCGGTGCATCATCAATGAAGGTGCATCCACATGCATTATGTCCAAGTCTGTATGGCAGAAACTTGGTTCCCCCGAACCCATACCATCTTCCATTACCTTAAGAGCTTATGACGAATGACCATCTTCTCCCGAAGGGATCTTCCAAAATGTCCCTGTAGAACTCGGGGGAAAGACCATTCTCATCGACATTGAAGTTATCAATGCCCCACTCGATTATAATATCTTGTTTGGTTGTAGCTACATGTACGCTATGAAGGCAGTTGCCTCTTCCGTCTTTCGAACAATGATGTTCCCCCATAATGGGAAGATCATTACCATTGACCAAGTTTCACATTATGAGCCTAACCCTTCTGCCAACATCGATAACATTCTCCCTCTCATCCACATGAGTCATGACGCATACCCACTCATTGAAATGGGCCCCACAATTTTCAAAGACCCATCATTGTTAGGAACTTACCATGGTGCACCACCGCTCCTTCATCCTTCCAATCAAGTATGCATCGTATCATCCAATGAAACTAACATAGAGGATACCCTTCCTCCTAGGGAGGCTTCTATTATATCTGACGTCCCACTAGTCGCAGAGCTCCCCCCTCATGAGCCTCCTGTGAACTCGTCGACTCCACCAGTTCATGATTTCACCTCTCCCCAAGGCCATATCCCAGTTTGGGAGACAGTTCCCCAGGCCATTACTCAAATCCCCTTCTTCTACCCTCCACCAGGCGTACAAGCTTTCCAAGTAGCCCCAATGCTTACCCTCCCTAATATGGTGTTAGCAATTCCAGTTTGGTATTTACATCCACTAGAGATGGTTCCTCAACCATCCCTTCCCCCCCAAATGGAAGGAATCTCAATGATGATTCCCATACTCACTCCCACCATACCCTCTACACCCCCACTCACTAACCTCCCTACCATAGTTGGGGGCAGGAGAAAGAAGAAGGAGCCCACAGCTCCACTCCCTCCATGCGTCCAGCCTCCTTGCACGCTATGTGAGAAAGATGGACACCCAACCAACAAATGCCCATCTCTACCCGAGTTACATAACCTAATTCAACTTAATCAAACACCATCACCGCTCGTCACTGTAGCAAGTACTGCCACTACCTCCCCTAACACAAGTAGCAAAGGGATGCGAACCAAATTCGCTTGTGCCATATGTTCAGAATATGGCAATTATACACACCATTTCCCAACACTACCTCAATTCCGGAAGACATTAGTCGCAGTACGCCAAATCTTCCAGCACAAACCCAATATAGCTACATCATCCCTACCAAACATCACTGACATCCATTATGTCATGACTTCAATCAATGAATGTATGAGATTCCCTTTCTCTCTGTGCAAATCCTTAGATAATTTTACATACCAATGTCCTATGATAATTGAATATAAGCAATGCCAATCGACCCTAATTCAAACACCTGCACCCCTTACAGAATCGATGATTAACCTTACCTCATCACTAGATATTCTTCATATCATTTATCCTGAACCAAAGGCACTCCCTATTCCTTCGTGGTTCTTGGATGACTTATCCGAGGATTTACCTCCAAATCCCCCCAATTCTCCCGTTCATTTCCCTATGAAAATTTTACATCCAACTACCATTGGTAGTCCTCAGTACCTTGATATTTGGTTTATGTCGAGTGAACCATTGAAATATCATTGTGTCGTTCCCCCTGCTTCTTCATACCCCGTTCAGGTACACATGCTCATGTTCAAAATTATCAAATAAATGCTTGTATGTTCGATTCTCTTCAGATATTGTTCACGTCGAGTATTTGGTTTTCATGTGTGAAGGTACTTGGTCATCATACATCAATGAAACCCCTTCGGGTATATAATCAACACTGGCATGTAATCATTCCCTTTGAATCTCAATTGCATCTCCAGTCACACCCTCTAAAATTTTCCTTTAGGATCCCCATCTCCGGCTCTACAGTACTGACACCTCCATTGCATTTTGGGTACTGTCACCTGGTAGCACTCTCCCCCAAATGAGTTGTCCCATTCATAGCACCCTTTGGCACTTTGACACTCATGCTATTTTTCAAACCCTTTAGGGATGGGAGTCTTGATAGTCTTACATCATGTCATGAATCAACCACATACTCCTCCTCATTTTTCTAGCTTTCCCAATGCACTCCCAAGTTATCTCTTCAAGGTTCTATTTTGACTGCACCTCTGCAGTATCATTAACCCTCCATTTCATCCACAATCAGTTTGCCCCTCCGCAAATTTCCCTCCATACAATCTACCTCATACAGAAACCCACCCATGAGGCCCCCACCCTCCACCATTTCTCCAAGCACATTGCGCCCTCACCGACTCAACCATATTACATTGGGGCACTCATTTCTGTATTTGTACACTCATCCCAAATTATTCTTTATAAATTGTAAAAATCCTTTGTTTCCAACATTTACATATCTTTTTGTTGTCACCTTTGGTGACCTTCTTCCCTTTTCTTCAAAAATGCAACCCATGTCGCCCTTGGTTGGGGAAATCCTTATCATCTACTCCTGTTGACATCGTCCATATACTCCGCATATCCCATAGGCCACTTACCTTTGCTCTCTGAGTTTGTCCACTTTGTCCCGCCTCTGGCACAACTTATCCCACGTCTTATTGTCCCCCTGGCACTCGACCTAGTTGAACGGTTGTGGCAACTTATACTTCACATATACCCCCAACCAAGGGCACTATTGAGTCTTCATACATCTTGATTTCTTCCATGTACCTCCTCAGTTCCTAATCTCACCTAGTAGATTTCATGAAGCTCTTTGCTTCTTGGAGTCGCATCCCCCTTTTGTCGACATCAGCACAGTTTCCAGAAGGGTGATAGTATCTTGACCCTCATTACCTTTCCAATGAGAGATCTCGAATGACACAGGGAGAACCATAATTTCTCTTTGATGTCGTTGACCCCCATAGCATTCGAATTCAACACTTTCTCATGCTATGGTGAGTCTTACTTTGCGACTATTGTAGTTGTTTCTTATATTTTCCGAAGACCTCTGAACTTGGATGGGCTATCAACACCTACCAAATCTGTGATACTTCTTACAGGTGTCATTTCCTACTATTCAAAGTATGTTCCTCCTCAGAATTGTCCTCTGCCTTTATCATGACCGCCCCCGAGGGCGCTGTAGTTGTCTACATCAACACACCATTTCAGTTACTATACAACACCATTCTTTTTGAGTTACATGACACAAGCATGGGGCATGCGCGCCTCATTTGTACACAGTTTATTTTTACACACCTCATGGAAGTTTGGGTCCTACAGGTTCCCTTATCCCTCCAACGGGTCACTCTTGATACTCTCACTATCTCTCTCTCGTACAACGACACTCTCAGTAGAAGAAACATTGATGAATTTTGGCTATACGTATGCTCCTAACCTCATCCATCAGGGGGCATCTGTTATCACTAAAATTCCATTCACAAATGGTTACAGAAATCCAACATCGTCAAACAGTTATGAGGTTACCCATGGACCAAAATTACCACAAAATCATTTCCAAAATGTCCAAAACTATACAACCAATGATAAAATTAAAGTGTGTTATGACTACACAGGGTGCACGTGCACATGCGCTATCCAGAAATGCAGGAAAAGTGTAAATGTGCATGATGCATGAATGTGGTCGCTAAAAGCCGTGAACATCTGAGAATGACACATTTATGAGATTGGTTGGCCTCCCACCCACTTGTGGTTCAGCTTCCAAGTTGATTTGACACCCAAATCTTGACTGAATCTTACTGGGTGGCTGGTCAAAGACCTAAAAATTCCCTAAATAGCCTCTTTTCACACTACAAGATGGTTGCACAATACCTCAAAGTGGTGCTATAAAACAAAGCCATGGGTGCACTTCATTTTCAAGGATATCATTTGCAAGGTTATGCTATTGTTATTCTCTTGGGGAATCCTCTTTTCTCATCAAGAGTATACTAGCACCATTACATTGGGCAATCCATATCACCTCTTGAGTGGATTAGCTTGGGATTCTTTCACCATTTCATTCAAAGTTGTAAGAAGAGCTTAGTTGTGGGGGTCCAAGAGCCCTCCCTTGGAGGAAGAAGGGACCCAAATTCCTCTTTCTTCTTGGTGTTTTATTTCACTAATATAATCCTTGCCATTGGTGACATAAGTCTTATTGGTTTTTTGTTCTTATGTCCTTATGCTCAATAGTTTAGTTGTTCTTTTATTTCTTAGTTTATTTCTTATCTTGTTCTTTTATGCTTCTTTCTCTAACCCTTTTCCTTTACAACTGTCTTTCTTAGCTAACCTAACTAATCTTGTAAGAACCTCTGTTTTTCTCATTTAGGTGACAAAAGAGGCGCAATAGGGGTGACCCACTACTGAGAGTGATGAGCAATGTGGTCTAAGGCTGGGAGGTTTGTAGAAGGTCTGCACACAGTTGGTGTACTCCAATTAAAACATAATTACCAATCCTCTGTTCATTTACATGTTGTGTATTTTTACATGCTATAATGATGATTATTGCCTGTATATGTTGTTATATTTATGGGTTTTTCCTGTCAATACTTTTATGCATGCTTTTACTATTATTTATGCATTATGTTTTGTGATAACAGAATGTAAATCATATATAAATTTGTATTTGTTATTGTCGCTTCCGCATTAATCTATGTATGAACAAAATGTTTATGTCTGGTTGAAAATTGCACTAAATATATATGTGTGTGTGTGTGTGTGTGTGTGTGTGTGTGTGTGTGTGTGTGTATGTGTATGTATGTATGTATGTATGTATGTATGTATATTTGAGCATGAGCGTTATTTCGAGTCTCATGGTTACAAATTGGATTCAGAGAATAAACATGTTTAATCTGTGACATTGCCCAGCTTGTTGGTGGTTGGGGACATTACAAATTGGTATCAGATCCATGGTTTCAACACTAAACTTGGATGGGCCATGTAAGTGGTTAATGAAACAAAGGTTTCAGAGTGAATTGTTGTCGAGAGGGAAAAAATCTGAAGTTAGAGCGGTCTTGAGTGTCAAGAAGGCACTGTGTGAACACTTGGGAGTGTGTTTAGAAGCTTGGGAGGTATAACAGTTTATGGAATTGCATCAGATAAAGAAGCCGCAACAACCATTGGGTTGGGCTAGAAGGTTTGAATTGGGGCATAATATCTGTGCAGGAGAAAGACCAAACTTTTCCATCCATCAGATATGGAAAAAGGGTGCATAATAGTTAACCTCCAAGTCTTTCGGACTTCACAACTTCGGAAAAGTTTATGTGTTATAGAGAAAAAAGGGGCCAAATCCTGAAGTTTCGAAGTCCCATAGTGGATCTACATCGTAGATCTGGGGAGAATCTCTTGGCCATTGGATCGATCAAAGATAGATCAACGTTGTTAGATTGAGTCAAGAGAAATTAAGGTGTAGCGGTGAGGAACAAAGTACAACCGTCAGATCTGCGTGCAAGTGATTGTGATTCGTAGATCTCACAGTAGTTCAGAAGTTCGACACTTCGAGAGAATTGGAATTTTCTAGAGTGAAAACTCTCGAAGTTCCGAAGTCTGGAGTTAATATGGACATTTCATCAAAAGGGACGTGTGTCAGAAGATTAGCTTGTTCGAGAGTTCGTCGTTCGGGAGAATTCGAGTGTGCAAATGTAAATCTTCTGAAGTCTGAAGTCCTGAAGTGACGTGGCCTGCTGACATCACCCAAGATGACGTGGACACACAGGCTGCATGCCATGTGGCAGTGAGTCATGTAATTTTAAATATTGAAATGCCAGTTTGAACATGACACATGCTACCCATTTGATTGGCCCACGTGTCTACCTCTAGTATTTCTCCATTTGGAACTCCTCTCGATCATGGGTAGAGGGACCCCTGATGGATAAATAAAGTAGTTAAAACCTTGGCGAAGAATTTAACTAAACCGATCCCACGATAACTTGACCCTAGTAGATGCATGGTGCCATATCGTGAAGTACAGAGACTTGGTACTCCAAAGGAAAGGTGTTACAGTTAGCATTAAGTAGAGAAATCTCGAAGGCCCAAAGGCTGGAGTTAATCTCAACTGGTGGTCACAGGGGATGTGTGATCTGATCCGAGGAATTGACACTCCAGAAGACATTGTTCATTATTGAGTGGGAGGAATAAATCCTCTGAAGTCTCGGAACCTCGAAGCTCTGAAGTCTTGGAGCCCTTAAGCCTTGAATCCCAGAGGGTCAGAGTTAATCTCGACCGTTGATCGAGAAATGATACTTGGAAATAGATGCAACAGTATGGAGACTTGGCACTCTAGAAGTATTGAGAGTATGAACATTTTGTAACTCCCGAAGCCTGGAGTTCCATAGTAAATATCAGTAATAGGATGTTGGGAATCTGTGGACCATTGATCCATCCCACTTTGAAAGTTCGCAAATTCGGCACTATGAGATATTTGTTGGGAAGTGCATTTGAAATCGTCGAATCCCGGAACTCCTATCAACTGTAGATATTAATAGAGAATGTGGACCATAGATCCACCTTCCTCCATGAAATCACCCGTTCAAGGTTATATGATGTTTGTGATGTGTGAAAAAGGGAAAGCTCTAAAGCTTCAGATCCCCAAAGTTTCAAGGTTCTAGATAAGCTGTCGAATATTAGCACTTGGTCACAATCGTTATCACATGCGAATTAAGGGATTAAGAAAAAGGGGCTAGCACCTGAAAGTAAATTTTAGAAAAGAACAGGGATCAAAGATAGAGCTGTGGGGATTCTTGATCAACCAAAGACCTACAAAAAAATGGAGTCTGATATTCTTTTGCTGAATTAGATTGTTTAATTTATTGATTAAGTCCAGTAGCCTGACAAAATTCGGTTGACTACACATTTTATAGAGTTAACAATTGTTAGAACCGAACCAAATTGTTACATAGTGCAAAGAAATGGAGCAGACATAGGACGCTTACAGTCTGGAGGATGATGTTAGAGGAATGGATATCAATTTGGGAGTTGAAGGGACAATTTCCAATGGGCATAGGGAAGAAATAGATAAAGATGTGAGCATTATGAAAATCATTAAAAATTTGAAAAAATATGTCCAAATTCACTAGGAAGATAACAAAAGGCTTAAGAGAGCCAAGGAGAAACATGAAGAATTAAATATGAAGCTAGTGCAGATCCTAGAAATAATTGAAAAGAAGTTGGATAAGGAAAGTGAATCCATCCAATCAGGGAGACACAGGTTCCTTGATGAGGAAAGAAGATCAAGGAGTGGTAGCAGACATCACCAACACTCCCAAAAGTATTCCCATAGGAGAGAACACAGTAGCTCAAGTACATCCCCTATTAGGAAACATAGGAGGTATGGGGTGGATGAGTTTAAAGGAGAAATGAATAAGATCAAACCTCCTGCTTTTGATGGAGAGAACCATAAGTATGAAGAGGTTGATACATGGCTAATTGGCATGAGAAAATATTTCCAATTACATAATTATTCTTCTCATGCAGAAGGAAGAATTGCAATCTATCAGCTGAAAGGAAAGGAATACATGTGGTGGGATCAACTTGTGCAAGTGCATTACGTCAGAGAGAAGGATGTCACATAGAATAAATTCAACAAACATTTTGAAAATAATTACTTAACCAAGAGATACTATGAGAAAAAGATGAAAGATTTATTTGAACTTAAATTGGGAAGCATGACTATAGATGAATATGAAAGTAGATTTCTAGAGCTGTTGAAGTATGTCCCTTTCATTAAGGATGAGACAGTCAACATCTAGAGATATCTGAGTGGGCTGCCACCTTTTATCAGTGAAAAAATCCAGTATGATGATCCTAAAACTATGGAAGAAACCATAAGGAAGGAAAAATGTTTATATGATCAGCATAGGGGAAATCCTACTTTCCAAAGATCTTGGGAAGACAAGAGGAAGTTTAAGAAGGAGCATAGGCAGAAGGGGAGAAAGCCACCATTTTTCAGAAATAGTCCTCAAGGACTGCCAGTTTTGAGGGATCCCAGGATGGTTGAAGTAGGTGGGAAAAGGCCAAGGCAGATGTAACACACCCAACCCTTTAGTTGGTTGTTTAAGGAATGGGGCATCAAAATTTTGTTCTCCTTAAGAAATTAATTCCTCCATCCATGGTTTCTGATTTGTAAATCAGGGCCTAGCCCTTTTCCCTTATGCGACCATCGCATATTACCATGGGCTATAACCAAACGCCTATACCATAGGCACCTATTTTGGCACTTTGGAGCTTCGGGTTGCGGGCGTTCTACCCTCACCACATGCCAATTCTCTCGAACTCCGAATTGGAGAAGTTATGAACTGGCATGAAGGGATCAATGGTCCCTATTCTATGATGAGATCAACAACTCACGATGACTTCGGGCCTCCGGGCTTCGGCGAAATCTGAAGCACCTCCTTGCAAAACCTACGAAGTGCTCCATCTGACCCCACACATCCTCAAAGCATTGAATACTCTGATTTACTTCGGAACTCCGCACTTCAGAAGTTCCAAGGTACTCACGATCGCAAACCTATGGAGTACTAAATCTTTGAAGTGCATCATCTGGCGCCACGTGTCTCCTGGCACCAACGGCTAGGATGGACTTGTACCAGGGGCTAACACGTGTAAGGGACCAAGGGTGACACGTATAATTTTCCAATGGGTATGTGATAGGCACAAATTAGAGTGAAACATGGCATGTAAGACTTGGGTCCACGTCACCCTAGGTGACATCACTACACCACGTTACTATAGACTGATCGTCCTTCACACCCTCCAATCTCGTGGCCAAGGTAGGTCCATGTAATTGTTGAGGAAAAGATATGAAATGATATTACTCAAGCATTTTCAGATTCTTCTTGACTAACGAAGAATAGGATGGAATGTCACCCTATGTCACCCTATGTTTATAGCCATCAAAAATAAGTGCTTAGGCTAGTCTTTTTATAAATAAAAGCTTGCTAGAAAAATCATTATTTATATGATTTTTTGAATGTAAGAGTTGTTGAAATAAATGTAGAGAAAAAAGTAAAGACACCAAGATGATAATCAAGACATATGAGACAAAGAAATCCTTTATTTCATTCCAATTCATCAAAGAGTCATTCTTTTTACAAAATTTCATGAAGAAGTTTTGGACCAAAGTCAAACTTAGATATCCTCGATGGAGCATACAAAAGGACCTCTCACAAAAAATATAAAAAAATGAACTCTAAAAGCTGGATCAACTTGCCATAGATTGTTGCCCACTCGACTCTGCAGAGTATCCTTTGTCAGTCATTAAAACTAATTCACAAATAGGCAAGTCTACACAGACTATCAAATATAGATCAAAACCTATGAAAAACAAGTGTATGAATGATGTAATTCAGCCCTGAATCTTGATGTCTACAATAAGACCCTATTATCATAAAAAAGAAATAGTCTTGTGATAAATTAAGGAATGAATGAAAACTGAATCAACCAATTACATGGAAAACATTAGTATGCTTCTCCTTCTATTCCCTCCTCTTGTTCCTCCCTTGCCTTTGTATTTAAGCAAATTAGAATTAGTTGAAGTAGTTGAACTACTTCCTTAGTTAAGTTAACTAATAAATCAACCAATTTTTAGTTAAGGGGGAAAAGTAATAAATCATAATAAGGGTTTTAAATAAATAATAACTAGTAGGTGGGACCCCTTGTGACTCCCTTTAGCTTTTAACAATCATAACATAGCTAGTTAATTTAACAACATCCCTCATTATGACTCCCATCATCACAATCATATTTGACAATTTATTTGAATGATATTTGCAATAATTTCCAAAATATATTACCAATATATCCAAAAGCATGATGTCTAAAAATATGAAGTCAATTGTTCTCAACAATAAATAAATAAATAAAACTTAAAATCCATATTTTCTAGTCTGTGAGGCAATCGTTCCCTTGTTGTTGCTATCACCTTTTAATCTTTCTAAATTCTCCTTAGGCTGGGTGGATCCTTTAGGTCTCATCTCACTAATCATATGAGATCAATCATCCCTCCAATGCATGTGGGAGGACACAGATTTATCAGAATCAATTGAAGGTGAGGAAGGGGAAGAAGTAGCTTTCCCTTTGACAGGGGCATGGTGGGCCTCGATTTTGAGCCTTTTGTTTGAAGATCTCATTCATATATGCATAATTGATTATCAAATAGTTCCTTTAACAACCATACATGACAACTCTTTCAAAATATGAAATAAATTTTTGGCTCAACAACATATTAGACTCATGCAATCCAATCCATACAATTTTTTTAACCATTGTTAATGAGCAGGGGGGTGAAAAAAGGTTCTAGGATATGTGAGGGGCTTGTATTGAGCGAAAAATGTTAAAATGAGGGGGGAAATAATCATGGTTACTACTCATAGACAACAACAATCAACTATAACATAAACCAAAAAGCATGTCACTGTAATCCATCTAAGAAACTACGATTTCAAACTGTTACCATACAAAATTCCTCTTAAATTTAATTAAATTTTAGGCAAGGGAATGAAAAATGAATATGGGAAGGCGAGGGGATTGTAATTAGCGAAAAGTGAGAAAATGGTAGGGAGGAGAACGAATATTGTTCATAAAATTAATTAAGTAATCCATAACCATTCTACATCAAACGCAAAAGGTCCAATACCAACCAAATAATCATTGTGCTCAATTTAACAACCACTATGTATAACTCAATCAATTTTGGTATTACTTGCTCATTGTTCGCAATTAAATCATTTACACAGTGTTAGCAAAACAAGACAATATGCCTTCCACAACAACCTGTAAGAGTTTTGTTTCTTCCCAATTATCCCAGTTAATATTTAAAACAATTTCTAAATGAACACACAATCACTTGTTCCAATATGTTCCATCAAAACATCAACCATTGTCCATGAATCATTTCTTCAATTCAAACACAGACACTAAAATCACACTTGATTCCATTCCTCAAGTTCATTTAATAATTAATTTATAATGAGACCATATTGTCATAGAATATGTGTCCAAATGCATGATATCCATCAACCACACACAATGGACAGTCAAAACACAATCCTCAATATATCCTGACTTGCCATTTAAATGCACAACAATCACCCTTTCAACTTATACGATGTTGTAGGATACACATACCATTCAACAAAACACAAGAGCATTTTTGTGACTGCACATGTTCAATTAATCTGAATATAAACTTCAACAACGTTGATCTATCAATCTAATAGAGGGAGACAATGAAAATATGCTTAACCCCATTTGTCAAATCGATTAAATTGCAAAAAAACGATATTGTTTAAAAACCCATGACCATTTCTGATGGTGCAATCAAGTAATATCCAAAGAACATACAATGGATAGCCACGCCACAACTGTCATGATTGCAATACTCTCATTTGGAAATTTTAAACACACAGTCACGACACTATCAAATCAACTTGACATGTTGTAGGAAGCCCACACATACAAACACATCACGCATGAAGCATCACTGTGACTTAATCAATTATAAACTAATGTTGAGTTAACAATTCAATAATTACAATATCAGAGGAAATGACTGTATATTCAATCCCATTTCTCCAATCAACCAATTAACCAAAACCACTGTCAACATAATCAACAGAGACCAGCCAACAATCAAACATTGTCGACAATACACCACCAACTCATAACAATCAACAATGTACATGGCAGGATATAATGAGATTCATTTATCAAAAGTCGGGCTTTGAATAATCAAGGGTTCTCTCTGTGGACCAACACATGGGAACTGGAATTAACCCCCAATAGTGGATAAGAACCTCTGAGACATACGGTGAACACACAGGGTATACCACCAATAATCTCGCAGACAAGGTGAGATAGGAGAGACAGTGAACAAAGGACCAAGGCTTCATTTTGGTCTTGTAATAACACCGAGAACACGTAGGGTATAGCCCTTGTGGTTTTCCCAATCAAGCAATTAACCATGATGAGATAAAACAGAGCCGAGAAAAAGAAATATAACCCAATGCGCAACCATCAGTAGCATGAATGAACCCATACCCAGGTGGAATGATATGTAGTGACACAAGGTGGTTCAAACCCTGCAACCCCATAAAAAAAAATGATCGGGTATGGTGAGGGGAAAACCAACAAATTGGGATTGAATGAAACCCTCCACCCAAAACGAATAAGGATGACAGAGAGACTTCATGTCTACTAATACTCAGAAAAATCAATGAACCTGTGACTTCAACCATCATTACAATGAAAACCACACAGAACATCAATTTCAGAGAAATATCACAAGTTTACACAGTTGTCAGTCTCAAGGAAGCACAAACCCATACATCATCGAGCCAATATCTATTTCATAACCAGAGTGGGTTCATGGATGGAGAAAAAGACATACCTGTAACCAAAATCCTTAAAACGCGAGCTTGGTCGAGCGGTTCTCCCTTTTCCGAAAAATCAAAGATTAACCACAACATAACACAATTGAACAATAGCCAAGCTAGGGTGACAACCAGTGGGAGGGTTATGGAGTGACATGCATTAAATGCATTTTGCTTCCATCCCTTACTCATTCAATCACTTAGTACACGCCAACCAACCATTTCATTAATTCATTCAATTAAACAATGCATCGAAACCAACATCCAAAATGTGCCACCATATTAACCATTGCTAAAAATACCTTAATGCATATCAAATGTGCCTTCACATGACTCAATATATCGCATAGCCATTTACATCGTTAGTTTGGATTAACACCATTCCCCTTAACTCCAAATGCATGGTGCAACATCGTATAGCATAGTAGCATAGTTCCTCCCTTATGGATTTTGTTCATATTTCTTTATTTCTTTCCAATTGCTCCTATTCCTTTCACTTGTTCTTATTCCTTTTCAATTGATCTTATTTTTTGTTACTAACATGTTTCTTCTGTAGGTGTCATGATAATGAATCCAAGAATATATAGCAAGGGTAACAATGGATAACATAGGCCATCGTAACATGAAATTAGAGCATAGAGAAACATAAACAACACATAACATGCCTTATCCATCATCTATCTGTCGCAATTAGAACCAACACATAATAGGCCTTATCCATCACCAATAAAACCAAGATTTTATAAATCATGTAGAACCTTGTAAGAAGTGTTGAACAACAACATAACATAAAAAAAGAAATAACAAGATCTGATCTCCCAATCTACAAGGGGGTCCCACCTACTAGTATTATATATCTTGTTAGCTTATCATAATAGGCTTTAGAAATACTTTGCGGGAAAAAACCTCGTTGCGATTTTAATCGTCAAGAAACTGGCGACTTCAGAGGGAAATTTGTTTTCAACATATTTGAACTCAGAACTCATAGTTTCGCAGGTCAAGATGATATAACCAGGAAGATTATACAACAGGGGGACGTGAGCAGATTTAATGGGAAAATGACCAGGAATTTAGGAATAACTCATGAAAAGTGTTAATTATGAGGGGTTTTACCACTGTGTGCATAATCGTTCAACCGGGATCAGATCTTAACTTCAAGGAGAAAATTTATGGACTTTATCTCTTAATTCTCAAATAAATGAAGAAAAGGAAAGAAGAAGCGAGAGATAACCCAAAATGTTTTAGACAACAGTGGAAGCAAATAACAAATTCAAGGGTGCTTTCATGGGAAACATCATAATAGTTGTGTAAGATTGATTGTTATTGACTAACAATGCCTTGCATGAGTGTCACTATGGAAGAATTGATCCAACATCTTATTTTTTACCAAATCAACTAAAAGATGGTAAGCAACAAAATTATGACAGAATAAAATTGCAAAAATTAAAACAACAATAATAAAATGACAGAAATGAAAAAGCAACAAGAAAACTTTAAAAAAATAAAGTTGAAGTCAAACTATTGTAAATAAGAAAAGAAAATAGTGAAAAACTGAAAGTAGAGGTAGACTACTAGTATACAGAAAAACCAAAGAGCGTTAGAACTTTTCACGTCGGTCCCACGTAATGTTTCAGGTGAGAACTGTTAGTGCTATAGGAAAACAATAGCTCTTGTAAATCCTTTAGAATGTAAGAGTTAGTATCTAGGACAAAAGAAATTTTGAAAGGACCCAGCCATAATTTTTGAAATTTTGAATGTCTTCCCCTATCAGCGTGAGTTGAATCCCATAGAAATACTTTTTCATTGACCTTAAATTTGCCATACTTGACACTCTTGTTGAAATACTTCTTAAAAGTTTGTTGTCTCCTTTTAATATTATCCAAAGAAAACATCATTTTCTCTTCCAAAGCTAGGAGTGCGTTTGTTGGCCCTTGGTTATGGAAGTAAGTGAAGATCAAGGAAGAAAAGACGAAATGTGAACTACGCGGAAGACACGGTGACTGATACTGGGTCGAAGTGAGCAAAAGAGTAGAAAAGATGGAGCGAAGTAAGAGAAAGAAAGTCATTGGATGAGAAGATCAAGGATGTCATATCAGAAAGAAAGATGGATCATGGACAACTCAACAAGAGGAAAAATCCACCGTTGGATTCTTTGGATCACCTCGTGGGAAGAAAGGAAAGACAGGTTGGCGAAGTATGGAAAATGTGGGTCAAGTTGAACTAGGGTTTTAGACGCCTAGGGTTTTGGTATCTAGGGTTTTGACACATAGGTTTCGGTCTAAGGTTGTTGGTGAGCTATTGTAATGTATAAATAAGAACCTAGAGGGGAGAAGAGGGGTTCGTTATTGGGTTCACGATGGTGAGAGAAAATGCATTGGTTATTATCAGTGTATCTGAGACAGAGAGAGAGAGAGAGAGAGAGAGAGAGAGATAATTGATGAGAGGGAGAGCAGACTATATTGTAAGATCTTCAGCTGGGTGAGAAGATCAACCCTATAGCTGGGTGCGCAGGGAAGGGAAATAGAGAGAAGGGAGAAAGAGAGAAGATCTGCTAGCTATGAGCGCATATAGAACTGTAAGATTTCACATAATATATTGTAAAGCACAATTCTATGGACGCAACCCTAGGGAGAGGGTGAACCACGTATATCTTGTGTTGTGTGTGATTGATGTTTTGTTCTTTACTTCTGTTACTTTGATGATGCATTAGTATGTTAGATCTGACATATGACTTTGTGAAGTAAGTCTAAGTTGGTAAATGAAATCTAGATGCTATGTTGTTCTTGTATTGGATCCACTTTGTATTTCCTCTGGTTGTAGACACTTGTGTCTTGCAACCCCCTATAGCTACTTTGGGTGAGACTGCATCTGCTTCACAGGTGTTGCTGAAAGGTCCAGTAGTTAGGGCTTGTTGGTGCACTATTAGATTTGAACCCTGGGTCTTCCCCTGTGCCAACAAATGGTTCTGTTGTCAGGACCGAGATCTTCTTGAGGGAATGTCAAGGTGGTTTCCATCGAAGATAGAGATTCATAAGTGGATAGAAGAACAAGAAAATGACTTCGAAGAATCCCAGAACAAGAACCCTAAGCTTAGTACAAAGGATTTGTTGGGAATGTATATCTTTACTGATATACATGATATTTTATTTGGGGGAATTCATCAGGAGCTATATGAGTGGTTAGCCAGATTAGCAGATACCCAGTTTGAGGTCAGATCTAGACCACCTTTGGTTTGGATGTCGACACTAATCAAGAAGGTCAAAATAGTTGATAATGTTGTGTCAAGAGTAGTATATTGTTGTTTCGATATCACTATTGGAGGGTACATAACTGAGTTTGTTGTCAACAATGTTGAGTCATATAGCCAAATAGAGAGGTATTCCTTTAAGGGATTGAGAGGAAAATTTTTACACTTCTTAAAGTTGAAGATCAAGATGTTATTACATGAGAAGAACATCTTGAAGGTATAGTAGATGGTTTGATCGAAAAATATAATGTTCAAGAATTCAGACAGCGACAACGACGCAGAGGTGGGACATGCGCACAGTGGAAGGATCTTCAGAGAGGTCCCTCTGGTAAACTTGTTTGAACAGAACCACAAACCACTAGTATAGGACGAAGGGTTTTATAGTGGAGAATAAGAAGAGATAGTGAATGAGGAACATTTAGAGTCTGCTAAGGCAGAGGAAGGGAAGACTGAAGAACCTCACTGAGAAGAATCAAAAAATTCAGGCACCACACAGATTGTTGAAGTAAGTATTATTACTCCCCCTGTTGTTTTAGCAACATTAAGAAATTAGAGTAGTCAGAGTTAACAGAGCACTCAGAGCATTGTTACTAGCAATCCAGCACATCCTCAGTCAGGAAAACTAGGCATATCTATTGCAGATGAGATGAGGCTCCCTATCTTTCAGGGAGATGGCTCTGAAGACCATGATCAACAGTGGTTCCTATGAAAAGTTGTATGGAGTATTAAACAAATCATGGATGAAGCCGTTAAGAGAAATCAGTTTAGTACTACCCTAAGAGACTATGCACTGAGTTGGTACATGAAGTTTGTTAAAGGAATTGCACAGCCTAAACCACTAAATGAGATCAAGAACACATTAAGTGAAGAATTTAAGAAACCCAAGTCAGAGTCAAATGCATTATAGAACTGAAAGAAATCAAGAAGAGAGTAGCTAAACCTTTTTGGGAGTTTAATCAGAGGTTCAAGACCTTGACAGGCCGCTTGAGTTTTCTGATCCCAGACAAGCAGAACAAGGAATGGTTCATTGTTTCCCTTTTACCACACATCAGAGTCCCTCTGATGCAACAGAAGATCACTTCGTAGGCTGAGGCATTGAATATTTACATGAAACTAGAATCATCCCCTATGGGAGAATCCAACTCAGGTATGAGTCAAATTCTAAGTAAGTTAACTAGCTTGTCCCTACAGATTGAAGATATGAAGAAAGATAAGGGAAATGAAAAAAGAGAAGATATATGGTGCATTAGATTCAAATCAGAAGGCCACGACAAGGAGCATTGTCCCCTATCTCATGATTACCTGTCTTCTAGAGTTCTGAGCCCCTTGAAGCAGGTTAACCTACCCTACTGCAAGGTATGTAGAAATCAACATTGACCTGGTGAATGTTACTATTTGCAAAAATATGTCCAGACACCCACAAATATATATTGCATGTTTTTCAATTCAGTGGGGCATGATGATAGGGATTGTAGGGATTATGACCTCATGCATGAAAGGTCAAGAGATATATACAAAATTCAAGGTGAAGCATATCAAGAAGGAAACACTATGCAGTATAACTCTCCAGGAAGAGGAAACTTCAACCCTCACGGTGGATTCAGAGGAAGATGATGGGCAGGAGGAATGGGTGAGGTTGAGGTCAGATCATTTGTTACAACTGTGCACAATTGGGAAATTTGGCAAGGGACTTCCAGAACCCTTGTACCACTTGCAGTTACTGCAACTAATTTGAACATATCATTGAAGACTAGCTTGCGCTATTAGCCAAACTTCAGGAAAGACGAGGATGAAACCAAAAATTACAACTAATCTCAGCAGAACCTCGTGGAGAGGATCCCAGAGTCACTATAATCCTTGGAGGAGGCATTGTTACAGGAGAAGACAGAGTGACCCCGGGAAAGACTACAGAAGAATCAGGGGTTAGAAAATTTGCAGAGAAGACACAATTGTTTGATGCAAGGAAAGAAAAGAAAATATTTGAGGAGGCAAGAAATGAATTTGGAAAAGATCAAGGCTCTTCATCAAAGACACAAACATAAGTAAGAGAATGTGGAATTCCTTTGGCATTTGATTAGTCTACTCCGCCGAGAGAAAGAAAATAGGTAAGCAAGCTCATGGAATTTTTCTGTACCTGCATTAACTTGATAAAAGATGAAATCGTTGTACAAGAGCTACAAAATTTAATCATACAATATGAGCTAGGAAAGATAGATCCCTTGTTGAATAGAGAATTACACCAAGTATCTAAAAAGATAAGGACAAATAAGGAACTACACCTAAATGCTCAAATTAGAGAGTATGATATCGACTACGTGGTCCTCAACTTAGGGTCAGAAGTCAATGTCACGACGAAGAAGACCTGGGCACTTATGGGAAATCCTAAGCTTATTTATTACCCTATTAGACTCAGGATGGATAATTAGCAGGTCGTTAGCCCCTTTGGGAGACTAGAGCATGTCTTTGTGGACATCGATGGAGTAAGGACTTTTGCAGACTTCGAGGTGATTGAGATAGTTGATTATAGTTGTCCTTATCTTGCGTTGTTAGGAATTGATTGGGATTTCAATAATTCCACTGTGGTTGATTTAAAGAAAAGCAGAATGATGTTTGAACCAAATGGCCTTAGGGTCATTGCACCTTTGGATCCTGATGAAGGTCACAGGTATACTGAGCCTATCAGAGAAGAAGACCAGGCATATGAACTAGAAAACATATACAAATTGACAGCAAGACAACATGATTACATTAATCCTACAATAGATGGGAACTTAAGCTCGTGAAGTGACAACGCATGTTCATCAAACTCAGAGGAAGCACTGGAGAATTGGTAGAACAAAATGTATGAAGTATTTACATGGAGATGTCCTAGACTGACTAGGGAAGTTCGTTGGATTGGAACAGAAGTAAGTAAATTTCCCACCTTTGATGGTATCAATCATTTAGAATATTTCTTGTTGGAATTTGAAGAAGTTGTACCAGTACAACAAATTTTGTTAGCACTAGATGAGGCCCTAAAAGAAACTACAACAAGATGGTGGGGAACACACAAAAAGAACATCGTAAATTGGGTGCAATGTCTCACTTTGATGGCAACACGCTTTTCAGAACAACTAGAAAAATGCGAAGTTAGATACATAGGTTGAAGTTGTCTGAAAGACCATGTGTGAAGTTGTGAGGAGGCCTGGACCAGCCTTCCTCAATAGTGGTGGGTGCATAAATTCATTAACACTTTGTATACAACACCTATCAATTGGTATCTTCAAGCAAAACTGTGCCTCATCACTGCAGATTGGGAAGGTATGACTCATAACTTTGTAACTACCTTATTATTTGAAATCCAATACCCTAAAGTGGATCAATATTTACAGATTGTAAAACATCGAGTCTTTGAGGAGGAACCTAGCCTCCCTATTGAGCAAGAAGAGGATGAATGGACTGTGCCTCTTCAGAAATTGCAAGGTTGTTACAACATCAATGCAGATGAAGAAGATGATCCTAGGAATGTGAACATCGCATAAATAGAAGGATAGAGAGACATAGAAGGACTAGGAGTTGAACTACCTTTTATTGGATAATCAGTTAAAATCAATAAAGTCAACATTGGAATAGAGAAAACAATGAAGCTTGCAAATGTTGGAGATTATTAGGATGTTTCCATTATTGACAAGATCACAAAACTACTGCATGAATACTAGGACTTGTTTCCAACCAAGTTCACTGATATGAGGGAATTAAAAGGCCCATGGGAGAGATGAAGATCCCCTTGAAACTATATGCAAGGCCAGTCAATCATAGACCCTACAGATTGAACCCTAGGTATAAAGAGAAAGTCAAGATTGAGATCAACAGAATGCTGGAAGCAGGAATCATCGAACTTGTTGAAGAGTCAGAATGGATTATCCCTATGGTGGTGCATGATAGGAAGACCGGAGAGATCAATATCTGTGTATATCTCAGGGAGATGAATGATGCATGTTTGCATGACCCATTCCCTACACCATTTACTGACGAAGTTCTAGACAATGTGAGAGGACAAGAGGTCTACTCCTTCACAGATGGATTTTCAGGATACCATCAGATCAGGATTACCAAGGAAGATCGCCATAAGCCCACCTTTGCCACAAAATGGGGATCCTACTAGTATATAATAATGTCATTTCGATTGAAGAATGCACCAACTATGTTTTCTAGGGTGGTTGTCGAAGCATTCAAATAGTTTTTACATAAATTTCTGGAAGCATATTTTGATGATTGGACTGTTTTTAGCTTATTGAAAAATCATATTGAATGTTTAAGACTAAGGTTGGATAAGTGAAGGAAATGTCAGATTGCCTTGAACCTGAAGAAGTGCATCTTCTTTTCACCCTTTGGAGTGTTGTTAGGCCATATTGTGTGTAAGTAGGGATTGCTGGTAGATCCACCTAAGATTGCCATTATAGTCGATTTACCCCCTCCTACATCAATTAGACAGTTGTGCACTGCCATGGGGCATATTGGATACTATAGGAAGTTCATTAAAGTCTATGCATAGATCACAACACCCATGGAGAATCTTTTGAAGAAATATTGTCAGTTTCAATGGATAGAAGAATGCTAGCAGAGCTTCGACACACTGAAACATAAAATGGTTACTGCGCCTATTCTGGTTTTCCTAGATTGGAGAAAGGAATTTCATGTGCATGTCGATGCATCCTATATTTCATTAGGAGAAATGTTAGCACAACTGGGAGAATGAGACATTAACCACCCGCTAGCCTTTTCCAGCAGGAAATTATCTATAGTTGAAATCAATTACACCACTACTAAGAGAGAAGGGTTAGCCATGGTGTATGTGTTGCAAAAGTTTTGCCACTACTTTTTGGGTTGAAACTTTAACATATTTACTGACCACTCTGTGCTGAAATAACTAGTCAACAAGACAGTGTTTGGGGGAAGATATATAGATGGATTCTGCTATTTATGGAATATAATTTTGAGATCGTGGTCAAGCTAGGGACAATGAACAAAGGTCTTGACCACTTGTCGAGGTTGGAACATGGAGAGGAACCTACTAGTTTGGAGGATACACTACTGGATTCACAATTGCTGGCCATTAGAAAGGTTGATGATCACTTGCCGAAATAGTCCAGTTCTTGTCAACAAGAATGGCACCTCTGAAATATACAGTCGCTCAGAAGAAACAACTAGTTGTTCGTACTGCAGACTTTTCACTTATAGCTGGACAACTATACAATATGGGACATGATGAGATCTTGAGGAGATGTGTCATGGAAGAAGAAAGACCACTAATTTTAGCATAAGCTCATAAGGCATTGCAGGAGGGAATTATGCAGGAAAAGAAACAACACAAAAGGTTCTTAGAGTTGGCCTCTTGTGGCCCACTTTACACAAAGATGCCAAGGACTACTACAAAGCTTGCAATGTATGCCAACGAGTTGGGAAACCTTCCATAAGAGATGAGATTCCATTAATACCCTATCTAACCTTACAAGCATTTGAGAAATGGGCCATTGACTTCATGGGACCTATAAACCCACCAGGAAAGTGCACAGGAGAAAGGTACATAATCACTATGACAGAGTACTTGACCAGATGGGTCGAGGCAAGAGAATTCAGGGATTGTAGTGAAACTACAGCTGCGTGCTTCATATTCGATGACATTATAACCAGGTTTGGATGCCCAAAGATCCTTATGAGTGATCAAGGAACACATTTTATTAATAAGACCATTGAAGCATTGACTGAGGAATTTGCAGTTCATCATCAGAAGAGAACACCCTACCATCCATAAGCGAATGGGACAGTTGAAGCATTCAATAAGATCTTGGAGATAGCGCTGATGAATATTTACAGTGTGAACATTGATGACTAGGATTTGAGAGTACTAACATTGTTATGGGCCTATAGAACCACTTGCAAGAAGTTGACAATGTAGACCCTCTTTAAGTTGGTATACAACCTAGAAGCAATTGTACTGATGGAATATTTGGTTCTTAGTCTGAGAATTGCAGCCTTTACAGATATGGATGATACTAGCATTGTTCAAGAGAGGCTCGCACAGTTGGTCAAACTAGAGGAAGACAAATTTATTGCAGGATTCCATCAATAGGTGTGGAAGGAAAGAGAAAAGGCCTACCATGACAGACACATCAAGAAGAAAGCATTTAAGCAAGGAGATCTAGTATTAGTATATGACAAAAAATTCATGAATCATCTAGAGAAGTTCTTAACACATTTTCTAGGGCCATATGAGGTTTTCTATGTCAAGGAAGGAGGAGTTGCGCAGTTGAAGACTTTGAATGGAGAATGGAAGGAAGGTCTGGTGAATGGGATTCGGTTGAAATTCTATTATGACAACCATATGCCTCACATATCGCAGTAGAAAAAGAAGAAGAAGGGTCTAGGTACCAGGTGAAGTTGAAACTGGGTACCAGACGCATAAAATAGAGTCTACACATAGTGGGGGAGGATAGAGCAGGAATCACAAGCTGCTCTGTGCAGTCTGAAGTCAAAGAAAAATGGAAGGATCGGATCTGAAGTGCCTCGAGATGAGTCATAGGTGGGTGTTGGGGGCCTATTGGCCCTTGGTTATGGAGGTAAGCGAAGATCAAGGAAGAAAATACAAAATGAAAAATGCACAGAAGACACAGTGACTGATACTGGGTCGAAGTGAGTAAAAGAGAAGAAAAGATGGAGCGAAGTAAGAGAAAGAAAGCCATTGGATGAGAAGATCGAGGATGTCATATCAACAAGAAATATGGATCATGGACAACTCAGCAAGTGAAAAAATCCACCGTTGTATTCTTTGGAGCACCTCGTGGGAAGAAAGGAAAGACAGGTTGGCGAAGTCCGGAAAACATGGGTCAAGTTGACCTAGGGTTTTAGATGCCTAGGGTTTTGGTAACTAGGGTTTTGACACCTAGGTTTCAGCCTAAGTTTGTCGGTGACCAATTGTAATGTATAAATAAGAACCTAGAGGGTATAAGAGGGGTTCTTTATTGGGTTAACGATTGTGAGAGAAAAGCCATTGGTTAATATTAGTGTATCTGAGAGAGAGAGAGAGTATTTTTGAGAGGGAGAGAATTCTGTATTGTAAGATCTTCAGCTGGGTGTGAAGATCAGCCCTGCATCTGGCTGCGAAGGGAAGGGAGATAGAGAGAAGGGAGAAAGAGAGAAGATCTGCTAGCTAAGAGCCCAAATAGAACTGTAATATTTCACCTAATATATTATAAAGCACGGTTTTGTGGATGTATCCCTAGGGAGAGGGTGAACCATGTATATCTTGTGTTGTGTGTGATTGATGTTGTGTTCTTTACTTCCATTAATTTGATGATGCATTAGTATGTTAGATCTGACATATGACTGTGCGAAGTAAGTCTAAGCTGGTAAATGACATCTAGATGTCGTGTTGTTCTTGTATTGGACCCACTTTGTATTTCCTCTGGTTGTAGACACATGTGTCTTACAACCCCCTATAGTTACTTCGGGTGAGACTACATCTTCTTCATAGGTGTTGCCGAAAGGGCCAGTAGTTAGGGCTTGTTGGTGTGATATTAGAGATGAACCTTGGGTTTGACCCCGTGCCAACAACATTTATCCTTTGTGAAATATCATAAGCATTTAATTCTTTGATCTGTAGCATAAACCTTAAGGAAGAAAGTTCCATCTTAGTAGGAAAGAGGGCTTCTTGACCATAGACAATATGAAAAGGGGTGCAACCAGTGCTTACCTTGGTGGTAGTTTGATCTTCCCAAAGGATGTAAGTTAGGAGAGTGTTCCATTGACGAGGCTTATCTTCGATGAGATTTTTTACGATTCTTACTAGAGTTTTGTTGGTAGAATCAGACTACCCATTTCCTTGGGGATAATAATATGATGAGGTGAAATGTTTGACCCCCAACTTAGCTAAAAATTGGGTCATCTTAGCATAAATGAAAGCGAGACCATTGTCTGTAATAATTTCCAATGGAAGACCAAACCTGGAAAAAACATTATTCTCAAGGAAAGAAATTACTTGATCATATGTTGAATTCTTAAGTGGGACAACTTCATCCCATTTTGTAAAATAGTCTGTGGATGTCAAAATCAAAACCTGTCCAGCTAAAGATGGAGGATTAATAGGACCAATAAAATCCAATCCCCACTTTGAAAAGGGAAAGTCTGGTAGGACAGGTTGTAATGGCATGGATGAAAGGCGTTCTTTCCTAGCAAATTTTTGGCACTTGTCACAAGATCTCGAAAAAACATAAGATTCATGAAATATTGAAGGCCAATAGTATCCTTTTCTAATAATCTTGAAGGAAATGGTTTTAGCGGAAAAATGACCTCCTACATGAATGATAGAATTTGAAGAGCCATGAGTTTCTTGCAACAGTTTATGTGCGTCTTCATTGTTTACACAACGAAGAAACACGCCATAAGTAGACCTTTGAAACAAGAAGTCTCCTATAATGACGTATCTTGCATATTCAAGACGGATCCTTATCCTTTGATGAGTGTCTAAATTGTCTGGACATCTTTGGTTCTGTAATTAGTAAATTAAATTTTTGTACCAGAGATGTTCAGACACAAGGAGGATTTGGTTATCATTGTAAAAGAGAGTTGATAGGGAACTATCCTCTTCATCAATTTATTCATTACTCTTATCATGCTGAGCTAAGTGAAAGGGTAAGTCACGTCCCTTGATAGTGGTAGAAATAATGATATTCAAATCATGCTCTTGGATCTTGGCAATCTAATGTGCAAGCTTCCTTGAAAGACAGGTCTATGAGAGCAAACATTTGACAACAGGTAAAGGGACTTTTACCAATGTATTCTTACCTAAGATTAAGTGGTGAAACTTTTCAACAACTTTAACAAGAGAGAAAGCATGTTTCTCAATAAAATAATATTTAAATTCATCATCAGATAAAATTTGACTCATGTAAGCCACTGGTTTTTCATTTCCTTGGTCATCATTTTGCATGAGGACAACAGAAACTTCTTCATCGGTGGAATTAGTATATATCATGAATTCCTTCTCAAAATATGGCTTCGCCAAAAGCGATGCGGAACTCATTGCTATCTTAATCCCTTCAAAAGCATTTTCGACATCATTTGTCCAAGAAAAAGAACAATCTTGCTTAAGAATATTATGAATTGGTTTGACCATCACAACAAAATATGGAACAAACCTACAGACAAAGTTAATAACCCCCATAAAAGCATGAACCTCCTTCTTGGAAGTGGGAGCAGGAATATTAAGGATAGAAGAAATTCTTTCAGGATCAATGCTTATTCCTTAATCGGATACAATGTGTCCAAGGAGCTTTCCCTCGATAACGCCGAAAATGGACTTGTAAGGATTTAGAGAAATGTCAAATTTCCTACATCGCATGAGAACGTTTCTCAGATGACCAAAATGATCTGATCGGATTTTAGAGTACATCATTAAGTCATCAAGGTATATCTGAATGATCTTACTGATCAAATCGTCAAAAGATATTTGCATAGCTCTTTGAAAGGTGACACCTGCATTATATAAGCCAAAAGGCATACATTCATAAGAAAAGGTACCCCAATGAGTAATAAAGGTGGTTTTATATTTATCTTCGCTTTTTACCTTGATTTGATTGTAACTGGAAAAACCATCAACTAAGGACATCATTTGTGACCTTGCAATTTGCTGCAAAATAATTTCCATGTTAGGGAGAGGGAAGTGATCTTTAATACTAGCCCAATTTAATGCACGAAAATCAACGCATAATCTGATCTAACCAGTTGTTTTCCGAACATGAACCAAATTTGAAACCCATTCAGAATACTTGACTGGAAAGATGATTCCAGCCTTTAAGAGTTTTTCCAACTCCTTTCGAATAGTTGCTTCTAGCACAGGGTTAATAGGTCTTTGTTTTTGCCTAACTGGTTTTATGCCTTCCTTAATGGGGATGGCATGTTGTATACGACCAGGATCAAAACCATGAAGAGCCTCATAAGACTAAGAAAAAATATCTTGAAATTTACCAAGTAGCTTGGCAAACTTCATTTTCTCTTCATCTGAACATTTGGAACCTATTTTAACATTATTTGGAGCCTCGGGTGTCCCAATGTTCAAGGAGATGGTTTCACCCACCTTCCTTTTCGACTCCTCTTCTCTTTGTTTCTCCTTGTTTCCTACATCACTCGAAGAAAATGAACTCTCTAGAGGAGTCAAGATTTTAGGAATATTGTTATCTTCTATGGATATAATTTCCTTAGGCTTAAAAGGTTCATTTTGAATGAAAGAATAAATGTTCTCGTCATTAGGAAATACCTCCCAAGATTCTATATTGTTGGGGATATGTGGACGACATAGAGATTGAAAGGTATAATCAGGTATGTGTGGCAGAATTTTTCGATTAGGAGAGGTTGCAAAAACGGCTAACTGATCGACCATTGAGTTTAACTCCCTCTTAACATGAGTGATGTTGAAATATAAAAGGTTCAATATAAGCACCCAAACAATTTGGGTGTATCATTTCATCAACTTGTTGCTACGAGAGTAAATTTTGCATACAAGGTTCACAAAAAGCTCGGAATCCCCAAAAACTGAAAGGTGACCACAACCAAGATTATACGCATTATCAATGCCTAATAATGAAGATTTGAATTCAGTGACATTATTATTGCAAGCAAACTCCAACCTGTAAGAAAAGTTATGGATTTTTCCTACAAGAGAAATCAAGATAATGCCAACTTCGTTACCTTCATTAGAGAATGAACCATCAAAGTGCATGTGCCACATACCATCATCTAAATCATTTTGTTCCAAGGAAATGTTATCCTCCTCAGCAAAGATGGAATACACTCCTAGGTCATATTCGATATAGTTTACATCAGGTTGTGGGACACTCTCTATGTAAGGTGAAATCCTTCCCTCTCTAAGGACTATAATGTTTTTACCATTTCGAGGAACAGATAAATGTGTTCCTTTGAGTGAGAGGTATCCACCGGTTAAAGCTTGCCAATCTCTTCCCAACATGATTGAATAATTTCTTACTAGAAATTCTATTACCTGAATGTTGAGGGTTGTCCTTATTTCAGGATGTGCACACAAGACTAAGGTCACATCCTTAATATTACCTATGATCATTTTTTGTATACTATTATAGGAGAGCATGCTTCTGGCATTTTAATTTTTACAAGACAATCCTATCTATTCCATAATAATATTTGACACCACACTTGGGCCCAAACCGCCATCAATGAAGCAACAATGGGCGATCTTATCCATAATCTTTACAGAAATATAAAAGGGGGATTTTTTACAGGGTATCTAAAGTTATGTACACCTACTTTATTTACATACGAATCCTCTTCGTCTACCTCTTCAGAGAGGTTGGCTACAATGGAAGTTTTACCTTCCATGAATTGTTTAAGATGCATCTGTTGTTTAGGGACGACAACCATGTCTAGAAGGGTTTCATCTACTTTGATTTTGGCTAACTGATTCAAGATATTGTACTTGGAAGAGGGGAGAGGGGAGGTTGTTCCTTGACTGTTAGTAACCTTAGGAACCTGAACAGTAGCAACAGGTGAGGATGAGCTCGGGCTAGAAGAATTGTGGGAAGGATCAAATTTTCCCTTGGGAGCATATGCTTTGTTCCTAGTATTGATGATCATGACATCTTCTGGCTCTACAAAATATAGGAAAACGATAGTAGTTTCTAGTATTTTACCAAATATCTTATCTGTGGCACTCTTCCTTACCTCTCATGTGGCTTCCTCATGGTGTTCCTTGCAGAAGTTACACCAAATTCGAGGTAAGATAGCTTTAGGATGAAAATTAGTTTCAATCGGATTTCTAAAGGGGGGTGCAGAAGAGGATGAAGCTCCAAGGGTGAGAGGGGAGACAGTTCCCTTTCACTTGAACTCTATCATACGATTTTTCATATCTTGTACTAGTTGTAAGAGGGTGGACATGTCTGTTTGTTTAACCGATTATCCCTGAGGAAGACCTGTTCTTTCAAGATGTTCTTCATACTCTAAACAAGTATGCAGAGCAGAATCGATATTATCAATGGATTTTTCATCAAGCCTATGATGATAGGGGGAAGATAATGCATTGTAGTAATGCATGAAAGCGGCTTGGTTATGAGGTTGAATGAGTTCATGGATATGATTGTATAACTTAGTGAAACACAAGTTGAAGGACTTGATGGTTTCACCATCCTTATAGGCGATGTTATTGTATTCCCGTAACTTATCGGTTGGGATTTTAAATTGCCCATAACTGGATCTGAACCAGTAGATTAAATCCTCCCAAGTAGACAGAATCTTAGGAGGAAGGTCAAATAAATCGTCTGTAGCCTTTCCTTCCAAGGAATTAACAAATAATTGCATGCAAGTATCATTGTCATTGGCTCTGATGTTGTGACAAGCATTAGAAAATGCCACCAGGTGTTTGTTTGTAGTGACAGTGTTATTTCCTAAAAACCTAGGAAGATATTATTTGAATTTAGGAAGTGGACGAGTAGTACATGCTAGGTTAAGAGGAGAGGACACATGCCATAGTGTGGTTGTGGCGTTGTCTTCAAACTGAAAAAGCCCATACTTTTTAATGACTTTGGTGTTATTTGTGGTATATTGGACAGGGATATGGTGGCTATATAAGTTACCAATCACTGAAAAAGATGAAGACTAAGAAGAGGAAGCACTTCCAGTGCCACCAGAGCCACCACTAGATTCCATATGTGGATGATATATGAGGGAAAGAAAGACGAATTGGATGAATCATACAAAGTTCTCCTTAGAGAACTTTTTTGGGTAGATAACACAACGTTCCTTCTTCCTATTTCAGCAATAGGATTAATTTTAGGTGATAAGACTCTTCTTCTTCTAGAAACATGAGAGTCTAAGGACATGAAAGAAAGTTCAAAAGTGAAGAAACAAGAAGGTTACTGTTGATTTCTGGGTTGTCTATGTCTAGCTTCCAATCGTTCTTGAGAACTAATATCTCGTTCAATTGTTGCCCATGAATGATTAAGATCAGCATGGGTATTGGCAGTGTCTAAAATAGTGTTAAACATGTTCAAAGAAATTTTGGTCTGATCTTGAAGACCGAGATCAATATTCGGTTGCCTTGCAACAGACACAGTCATTAAGAAATAAAACAATCAAATAATCAATATCATAAAATTATTTGTACCGATGATAATCGAGTATAAAAATTAACCAGAGAGATATTGAAGATCTCCCCAGTATGGTCGCCAAATAAATGTTCAGGAAAAGATATGAAATTATCTTACTCAAGAATTTTCGGATTCTAATTGGCTAAAGAAGAATAGGTGAGAATGTCACCCTATGTTTATAGCCATAAAAAATAATATCCTAACTCACAAGTATTTATTACAAGTGCTTAGGCTAGTCTTTTTATAAATAAAATCTTGCTGGAAAATTCATAATTTATATGATTTTCTGAATATAACAGTTGTTGAAATAAATGTAGAGATAGAAGTAAAGACACCAAGTTGATAACCAAGACAGATGAGACATAAAGAAATCCTTTATTTCATTCCAATTCATCAAAGAGTCATTCTCTTTACAAAATTTCGTGAAGAAGTTTTGGACCAAAGTCTAACTTAGACATCCCCGATGGAACATACAAAAGGACCTCTAACAGAAAAAAAAAAAAAAAAATGAACTCTAAAAGCTGGATCAGCTTGCCACATATTGTTGCCCACTCGAATCTACACAATAGCCTTTGTCAGTCATGAAAACTAATTCCCAAACAGACAAGTCTACACAAACTATCAAAGATAGATCAACACCTCTGAAAAACAAGTGTCTGAATGATGTAATTCAGCCCTGAATCTTGTTGTCTACAATAAGACCCTTCAATTATAAAAAAGAATTAGGCTTGTGATAAATTAAGGAATGATTGAAAAATGAACTATCTCAACATAAACTCAAAGAGAAAACCTTAGTATGTTTCTCCTTATATCCCTCCTCTTGTTCCTCCCTTGCCTTTGTCTTTAAGCAAATTAGAATTAGTTGAAGTAGTTGAACTACTTCCTTAGTTAAGTTAACTAATATCTCAAACAATTTTTAGTTAAGGGGGAAAAATAATAAATCATAATAAGGGTTTTAAATGAATAATAACTAGTAGGTGGGACCCCTTGTGACTCCCTTTGGCTTTTAACAATCATAATATAGCTAGTTAATTTAACAACATCCCTCCTTGTGACTCCCATCATCACATTCATGTTTGAAAATTTATCTTAATGATATTTGCAATAATTTCCAAAATATATTACCAATATATCCAAAAGCATGTTGTCCGGAAATCTGAAGTCAATTGTTATCAACAATAAATAAAATTTAAAATCTGTATTTTCCAGTTTGTGAGGCAATCTTTCCCTTGTTGTTTCTATCACCTTTTAATCCTTCTGAATTTGCCTTAGGTTGTGTGGAGCCTTTAGGTCTCATCTTGATGATCATATGAGATCAATAGTCCCTCCAATGCATGTGGGAGGACACAAATTTATCAGAATCAATTGAAGGTGAGGAAGGGGCAGAAGTGGCTTTCCCTTTGATAGGGGCATGGTGGGCCTCGATTTTCAGCCTTTTGTTTAAAGAGCTCATTCTTGTATGCATAATTGATTAGAAAATACTTCCTTTAACAACCATACATGAAAACTCTTTCAAAATATGAAATAAAGTTTGGCTCAACAACATATCAGACTCATGCAATCCAATCCATACAAATTGTTTACCTATTGTCAATGAACAGGGGGGTGAAATAAGGCTTTGGGATATGTGAGGGGCTTGTATTGAGAGAAAAATGTTAAAATGAGGGNGGGGGGGGGGAATCATTTTTATCGCTCACAGGCAACAACAATCAACTGTAACGTAAACCAAAAAGCATGTCACTATAATCCATCTAAGAAACTGCGATTTCAAACTGTTACCATACATAATTCCTCTTCACTGTAATTAAATTTTAGGAACACGGAATGAAAAATGAATATGGGAAGGCGAGGGGATTGTAATTAGCGAAAAGTGAGAAAATGGTAGGGAGGAGAGCAAATACTATTCATAAAGTTAATTAAGTAATCCATAACCATTCTACATAAAACGCAAAAGGTCCAATACCAACCAAATAATCACTGTGCTCAACTTAACAACCACTGTGTATAAATCCATCAATTTTTTGTATTACTTTCTCACTGTTCACAATTAAATCATTTACACATTGTCATCAAAACAAGACAATATGCCTTCCACAACAACCTATAACAGTTTTGTTTCTTCCCAATTGTCCTAGTTAATATTTAAAGCAATTTCTAAATGAACAGATAATCACTTGTTCCAAACTGTTCCATCAAAACATCAACCACTATCCATGAATCATTTCTTCAAATCTAACACAGACACTAAAATCACACCCGATTCCATTCCTCAAGTTCATTTAATAATTAAGTTGTAATGAGACCATATTGTCACGGAATCCATGTCCAAATGCATGATATCCATCAACCATATGCAGTGGACAGTCAAAACACAATCCTCAATATATCCTGACTTTCCATTTAAATGCACAACAATCACCCTTTCATCTTATATGATGTTGTAGGATACACAAACCATTCAACAAAATACAAGAGCATTTTTATGACTCCACATGTTTAATTAATTTGAATATAAACATCAACAACACTGAGCTATCAATCTAATAAAGGGAGACAACGACAGTATGCCTAACCCCATTTTTCAAATCAATCAAATTGCAACAAAACCATATTGTTTAAAAACCAGTGACCATCTCTGATGGAGAAATCAAGTAATATCCAAAGAATATACAATGGATAGCCATGCCATAACTATCATGATTGCAATACTCTCATTTGGAAATTTTAAGCACACATTCACGGCACTATCAACTCAACCCGACATGTTGTAGGAAGCCCACACATACCAACACATCACACATGAAGCATCGTTGTGACTTAATCAATTATAAACTAATGTTGGGTTAACAATTCAATAATTACAATATGAGAGGCAGGGATCTTATATTCAATCCCATCTCTCCAATCAACCAATTAACCAAAACCATTGTCAACATAATCAACAGAGACAAACCAACAATCAAACATTGTCGACGATACACAACCAACTCATAACCATCAACAATGTACCCGACAGGATATAACAAGTTTCATTTATCAGAAGTCGGGCTTTGAGTATTCAAGGGTTTTCTCCATGGAACAACACAGGAGAACTGGAGTTGACCCCCAACAATGGATAAGAACCTTTGAAACCATACGATGAACACATAGGGTATACCACCAATAACCTCACAGACATGGTGAGATAGGAGAGATGGTGAACATAGGAGAAAGGATTCATTTTGGTCTCGTAATAACACCGAGAACACATAGGGTATAACCCTCGTGGTTTTACCAATCAAGAAATTAACCATGATGAGATAAAATAGATCCGAGAAAAAGAAATATAACCCAATGTGCAACCATCAGTAGCATGAACGAACCCATACGCGAGTGAAATGATATGCAGTGACACAAGGTGCTTCAAACCCAACAACCCCATAACAACAAAACGACTAGGTCTATTGAGGGGACAACCAACAAATTGGGACTTAATGAAACCCTCCACCCAAAACCAATAAGGATGACAGAGAGCCTTCATGCCTACTAATACTCAGTAAAATCAATGAACCTGTGACTTCAACCATCATTGCAATGAAAACCACACAGAACATCCAATTCAGAGAAATATCACAAGTTTACACAGTTTCCAGTCTCAAGAAAGAACAGACCTATACATCACCAAACCAATATCTATTTCATAACCAGAGTGGGTTCATAGATGGAGAAAAAGATATACCTATAACCAAAATCCTTAAAATGCGAGCTTGGTCGAGCAGTTCTCCCTTTGTCTGAAAATTGGAGCTTAACCATAACATAACACAATTGAACAATAACCAAGCTAGGGTGACAACCAGTGGGAGGGTTATGGAGTGACGTGTAGTAAATGCACGTCGCTTCCATCCCTTACTCATTCAATCACTTAGTACACACCAGCCAACCATTTCATTAATTTATTCAATTAAATAATGCATCGAAACCAACATCCAAAATGCCCCACCATATTAACCATTGCTAAACATACCTTAACGCATATCAAATGTGCCTTCACATGACTCAATATATCACATATCCATTTACATCGTTAGTTTGGATTAACACCATTCTCCTTAAATCCAAATGCATGGTGCAACATCGTATAACATAGTATCAGAGTTCCTCTCTTGTGGATTTTGTTCATATTGCTTTATTTCTTTTCAATTGCTCCTATTCCTTTCAATTGCTCTTATTCATTTTCAATTGATCTTATTTTTTGTTACTAACATGTTTATTGTGCAAGTGTCACGGAAATGAATCCAAGAACATATAGCAAGGGTAACAATGGATAACATAGGCCATCATAACATGAAATTAGAGCCTAGAGCAACAAAAACAACACATAACATGCCTTATCCATCATCTATCTTTCACAATTTGAACCAACACATAATAGGCCTTATCCATCACCAATAAAACCAATATTTTATCAATCATGTAGAACCCTGTAAGAAGTGTCAAACAAAAACATAACATAAAAAAAGGAACCAGATCTGATCTCCCAATCTATAAGGGGTTCCCACCTACTAGTATTATATATCTTGTTAGCTTATAATAATAGGATTTAGCAATACTTTGCGGGAAAAAATATCGTTGCAATTTTAATCGTCAACATTAACCCTTAGATCAACGAACTTTGCTACTTCATAAATTTGGCATTTGGGGGTTTCATACTCATTGCCTCGCCATCCTCCTGAAGTGGTCAACGTCAGGCTGACTAACTCATAGATTCGATGGTAGGGATGGCACTCGAGAATCCTCATATCTACGACCTACATTAACTTTAGGACTTCTGGGAATTTACCTCCCTCACGACGAATACACCCAATTCGCCAAATCTTGTGAATTCCAATAGAGTGAAGGGGTTAACTCTCACGCTCTTTCCCATATCCAATAGTCACGACAGACCTGGTCTCCTCCTGAATGGATCTCATCCATTCGTCTTCCAAACAAAGAGAATCCATCCCTCTCGATATTTGAATCTCGCTATTATTCCTGAGCTTTGATATCTCTGAAATACTTAAGAGCTTTGCGCACCTTTCATTAAGTCTAGAACTTAAGAAGTTCTCAGCCTCTACTCACTTGGAAGATACCCTGTGCATACCTACACTACCTCTCCTAAGATTAATAGGATCCTTCCATACTTAAACTCACAATCAAATGGAAATAAAGGGACACAACATAACCATTAAGAAAACATGCACTTCCCTGAAAACATTCACAATATATCCAATTTTATTACATAGTTACAACTAAATTAAACAAGGTATAAGAATACTTATCTATTACAGGTTGTAGCCAACCAACTGACTATGGGTGTGTGCCTTTCCACCCAACCATAGGCTCATAGGCATTCATTCTTAGCACTCTGACCACCCCCGTGCCAAGCCATGATATCACTAGGGAACTATGCCATTTGAAAGAGAGACTCTCTTTGTCATAACAACCATGTAAGGTTTCTTAGATGTTTCCTTAGCACCAAGCTCATGTTCGGGTCCTTCAGGTCATGTTCTCTACACTTCCTTTGGTTCGTGCATATCCTTATGAGCTTGCGCTCTCCTCTGGTGTCTCCTTTTATCCCCCTTTGTGTGTATCTTACCTTCCTTCTTTAGGAAGGTCCCCTACCTATGTTGTTCCTTTTTTCAGAAGGAATCTTGTGTCTGCAGGTCTCTATGGTACTTCGGGCTAACAACCCATCTTTCCATTCATGGGGGTGGTTGATTATTCAACCAACAGTCCTTTCCCTCATTAATTGATTATTTCCTCTAGAGATATCATGGCTCGTATTTCAAGGCTTCACCTCCCAACAATAAATTATGGGAAATTTAACAATAATACATTTACATCGTCCACATGCCTTAGCATCGTAATCCTATTTTATGATTAATTACAAGCTGGGGGAAACATGGGTGTTACAATCCCCTCCCTCTTAAAAAGGAACACCATCCTCGGTGTTCTTTCTCAATAACACATGTTATGAATTCCTCATCCATATGCTTCAGAAATATCGATCCTCTTTCATGGTCAGGTCCTTTCCAGACTCTTGGCCTTTGTCACCTTTCTTCAATAAATTCTTGGAAAACAAGCACATTAATCACAACTTTATGTGAAAACATCTTACTATTTTTCAAAATTCAAGAGGAAAATTTCATAATCTAGCACAATACTTATCTGTGTATTTCATGGGTTTGCATCCACATGGTTGTCTTGCTATCCAGGATTATTGTTTATTCCCAGACATACCCATTGTGTGCATGATCCCAATCAAGAATTTACAAGAACTATCAGAGTCTCATCTTCCTTGCAGTCACTCACCCTCCAGGACCATGCTAAGCCATACCCTTCTCTGTTATACAGTTCCTCGGGTGATCCATCTTTCCTTGCCAAGGATTTCTCGCACAGGAACAATTTCAAAGACTTCATTGAGACTTACAGTCGAGGCGTCCCTAGGATTTTCTCTATCGAGGCATCCCTCCGGCTTGTGTTACCTCAACACAACATATTCCATGTGATCATGACTTACCACGGGGTTCTCATGTCTCAACAGTGGCCTCTTTCATGATTTTCAGCTTGAAAACCTTCATCTGTCCTTTCTGGACAGATCTTTTCTTCTCACTTATATCACAGGTATATAGAAACTCATGAGACATCATCATAAATTCTGAATTTAAATTTTTTATTACAAATCTATCGCCTACAAATTTCCAATTCCACATTTTGTTTTTCTATATTTGTTCCACATAGGGAACAGATTAGAAAATTTGTCTTCCTTATGGGATTACAATACTTCCATATCCAAGACACTTTCTTCCTGCAATTCATTCCTTAGCTAAACAAATTGTTAGTTCTCATTCACATTATATTTTCTTCGCATACTCACAATGGCTCACAAACAATTTCAGAATTGTCCACACTAACAATCAAATTCACTTTCTCAAAAAGGAAATACCATTCCTTGCAGTTTGGTTCAGCAGGAAATTGGTCTTCCTTATGGGCTTACAACACTGCCATATCCAAGACTTGTTTCCTCCTGCAATTTCAACATTCCTCAACCAAACAAATTGGTATTTTTCATGCAAATTATCTTTTCAAAATTAGGCATACTAATATTCCAAGTCATTTTCATCTATTCAAGGATACAAAGAAAAAGGATGCATGATACATTACCTATGCATCATTTCATCCTACCAAATTTTTCAAAATGTAATTCAGATATCAATTGAATTTAATGAATGTGCCAACATTCATGGCCACATTCATACCCAATGCACCCTTGCATTGGCTTCACGTTTTCCACACTTTATGACAAGTACTTTGCCATGGTGCATTGGAGCTTAGCCAAGATTTTCACCATATGGCTTATTCATTCTCGTTCATTGTTGCAGCATGACTATGCTTCTGGCTATAGGATGATCATGATCCCAAATCAATACATATGAAACTACAAGTTTCTCTTGAATTTACCCAAGCCTTCTTCCTTCATTAGTAACCAAGGTTCCCACACTCATGTTCACCCAAATTTGCTTTCCTTTGGCATCCATACAATGTAAGTAAAATTTTCGGAAGGCCCTCCTTCCTCAATGCAAGGTTCGTTGTCTTCCTTTCATGTAGACATGGACTTCCTCGAAGAAATTCCATGCAATGTGTTGGCTACGAGCACCTTTATTCCCATAGAACCAGTCTGTGCGACCACAGTCTAACACAGAGTGTTAAACTCTATCTTCCTTGACTGGCCCAGGGGAACTCTGTTTTCTCTCGATGTGACTGAGAGATGTGACCTCAACTCTATTATTTTTAGGCACTACTCTTTCATCTCCCATGTCTGGGTGCTATGATCCTGGCTAAACCCCTTGCCTGCAATTCGACGGTGAAGATTTGTCTTCACCTAGATCCAATAGCTGCAAGGGATTGTAGAACCTCAACTAGCTCACAATTTAATTCTCCTTCTAATCTTCGCAATGGATACGGGTCATCTGATCTATGATCTGATCCCAAAATCAAAACATAACTATATTGAGTTTAAATTACAGGTACAGGTCTCGACATTAACTTGTGTGCATATGCAATCTCCACAATGATCATGAGTCGTCAATCTTAACCCTCAATCGATTTTAACCACACGATTTCCAGGTAATAATAATCCCAACACAGAAGTGTTTGACCGAGATTTTAGCTTGATACATAGCTTCGATGTGCTAAAATCAACCATAGAACCCAATCACCGTACGAGTTTTATGCGACATTAACGCATAGGTTCCTTGCAGGTTCTCCCACCGATCGTTCACAGATCGATGGTTCATAGTGATTTAGAAATCCCAATATGCTCGCTTTTTATCGGAGAGTGCAATCTCCACAATCTAAAAAGTTATTTCCCAGATCTTTTAATCATGGTTGTTGATTCTACGCCTCGATGATATCAATAGCATTGGTTGAATGTGGGCCATAAACTAGCACACTTGTTAATTTCACCTTCACACTCTGGAATGATCCCCGACCATCGATCAAATCAAATGACTGGTGTTTGATATGTTAAATCCAATGGATATTGAATTCGATCTTACGACTGAGATCAGTTTCTTTCTAATGAATGACTCGTGTTCATTTCCTCTGTCGGGTTCTTGATTAACCTGATTCTATCAGGTTTTTCTTATGCAATCCTCATGAACTCGATCTGTAGTTGATCAAAGGGATTTCTACGATCTCTTAGTAAAGGTTTTTGACCTTTTGATTCAAAATAGATCCTTTGTTTCAAATGCTCCTGATCTTTTCATACCTTGTGCCACCTAGGCATGAACATTTTTACACTTGTCCTTGGCTACTAGCACCCTCTATGATATTATCCCATGGGTATTTTACAGTCATGTCAACAATATTTCAACCGTAGCCTTCCCATGGTCATCCTCTGCTTGAGGTTTCCCATGATTGGCAACTGTCTTCCTCAATAGTTCCAATTCATTTACATACACAACATGCATCATTATAATCACAATTACATTAGTTGTAATATCATATAAGATGCATGTATCATAATATTCAAATCCATTAAACCCCTTCAAAATGTCCTAGCATATCCTTTTGCACTTCATCACATTATCCTCAAACGTTTTCATGAATGCAATACAGACAGTTCTCAATTGTTTCTGCAGTAATACAATCATCATCACTATGGTGTCAAAACATTTAATTTTATTAGTAAATCATCTTTCTCATTCCAGAGAACACATAACACACAACAAGAAAGGAGCTAGGGGCTTTCCCCTTTTCTCCAACTCCTTCCACACAACCTGGGGTTCTCAACCCAGCTGAGTTATTTCTAAGGCCTTACTTCCTTTTCTTAACATGGCTTCAACCAAGACTATTTAATTCAAACATTTTAATTTATTACTCTTCTATTCATTACATGATGTTTTTCAAAATGTAATCCAGGATTCTTATATAAACAATCTTTGTAACCCATTTTCCAACCTTCAACAATTATTAGGGTTGTGACTCTATTCTCCTAACAAATTCCTTACACCGTTTCCTCACAGGGAACTCCTTCAGCATGCAACTTCCTCATTGTATATCCATCACTATCGGTGATGTCCTCAACCTTTAGATAGCTTCAGCTTGTCACTAAGAATTCTTTAAGGAATATAGACATGCATTTCTAACATGCATCCAGATTATGTATCCACACATATTCCAGTTTTGTTAACTTACATCCATGATGTGCTTAACCATATGCATAATCATAAGCATGTGTGTAGCTTCCATAGGTATATTTCACAACCCACCTACATCTCTATTTTAAAATCAGTCAACTCATGATTGTTCACAATCATTCTCATGTGACCTTCAAGGAAAAATCAATTGACTCTTATTATGAAAACAAAGCATCCTTTCTTGTTTACTCTTTCATCTATCTGTACTGGATTTTCCTGGGGAAATGTAGCACATTCCCCTTAAGCTATCATTCAAAACAAAACTTTCATGACTCTTAAAAATGAAGTCAACCATGCATCCATGGTATTCATTCAATCATGGAAAGTTCTATGCTAGCCTTACATATCACTCATTTAGGCAGTCACCTCACGCCTCTAGTGTACCTATACTCGTACATCATACATGTGCATCAATTTCACATTTAATATCATTCACACCTAACTGGTATTACTATCAGGCTTCATATCAAGAAGATTCATAATGCATTAAATCCATGCACTCAAGCATAAACACACACAGTCCAAACATTCATCATGCAAGCTCATTACTTGCACCTTTTTCCATGTCATACATGCACATGGACATATCATACTTCGAGATCCTCCTCCAAGGATATTTTTTTCATCCTTATGACAAGTCTCAAAGGGACACTCAACACTGAGCTTCCCTCTTAGTTGAGACCTTGCTGTCATTCACAAGATATCAACGTGGTAGTTTAACAAACATAGTCATAACTATGTTTCCCTTTCTATGCGATAACAACTAGGAAGAAAAAAAAAAAATCTTGCCTTAATTTCAATAGAATATTACCCAACTTATAAATACAATATGGGAAATTAAATCCTTGCTCAAGGTAACAGGACAACCAATTTGTCTTCCAACTAGACTTGATCAACAAATCTCTCAATCAAGGAGATACTTTTCTAGATTCCCTTCACTAGGGTCCAACTATACATGTATGGATACCATCCACCACTGGCTGTCAATCTAACTCATTGAGCTTCTAGAAGTCCCCCAACACTTCCTTTACCGCATTCAAGATAAATATTTAATGAACCATTCTACCTTAATTTTAACAATAAATTGTAATACTATTTGGACTACTTACCAAGTATCCTAGTTCAGAAATCCAGAGTATCTTTAGGTCAAAATCAATCTTGACCATTGCACCTAGGATTATTCCTTCTAATCAACAATAGTTAGGGACTGAGGCCACTCTCCTCCTCCCACAATAATTCTGGTAGGTTAGTTTCCTATCCACCAAGCAAGGGAGGTTGTTGTGATTTCTCACTCAATCACTGTATATTTCTACAGCTCTGTTTAACAACTTGATTAGAAAAAACCTGCCCAACAATTCTTGTACCAAGAAACAAAATTTGTTTCTCAGTTCCTTTGAAACCCAAGAGTATTGCAGGCTCTCCCCTTTCAGAGAATGGTCACCAGACTCATTCCTCTGATCATGAGGGATTATACACATATACAAGGTTTAACCCTTCATTAAAGAAGTAATTATTACTGCTATGGATCCTTTCCATCCATTCCCATCCAAGTCTTGGTAACCCAATATTATGTCTGTACAACAACACATATGATTTCAAAGTGAAGTCATCTTATTTATTTGGAAACATAGCAACATACCGTGCAAATTTCCAAAACATATATCAATAGTGAAAGACCTCATTCCTCTCTTTGGTAGAGGTTTGACTAGACCTCTTAGGAATGCGGTAAGATAGGGTGTTACCCCTTAAAATCCTCCAAAACTATTTTCATACGACTCGTACATGAGCCCAAGCAGGACAAGTGTTTTTTTCGTGCTTTGATGCCAATTTGTAACACACCCAATCCCTTAGTTGTCTTTTTAAGGAATGGGGAATCAAAATTCCGTTCTCCTTAAGAAATAAAGTCCTCCATCCATGGTCTCTGATTTGGAAATTAGGGCCTATCCCTTTTACCTTCGACTATCATCACATATGACCTCAATATATAACCAAATGCCTAGACCATAGGAACCTATTCCAGTGCTTTGGAGCTTCGAGATTAGGGTGTTTTACCCTCAGCACATGCCAATTCTACCTAACTCCGAATTAGCAAAGTTCTAAACTGGCGTGAAGGTATCAATGGTCCCTATTCTCTAATGAGATCAATGACTCACGATGACTTCAAGCCTTCATATTTTGGTGGAATCTGAAGCACCTCCTCGTAAAGCCTCCAGAGTGCTAAACCCCTGAAGTGCACCATCTGACACCACTCATCCTTAGAGCATCAACGAATTTGATTTACTACAGAACTCCATGCTTTGGGAGTTCCAAGGTACTCACGATCATAAACCTATGGAGTACTAAACCTCCAAAGTGCATCATCTGGCACCACATATCTCTTGGCACCAATGGCTAGGATGGACTCATACCAGGGGCTGACACATGAAAGGGACCAAGAGTGACATGTATCATTTTCTAATGGGTCTACAGGGTATGTAATAGGCACAAATTCGAGTTACACATGGCACGTCAGACTTGGGTCCACATCACCCTGGGTGACATCATTGCACCACGTCACTATGGACTGATTGTCCTTCATGTCCTTCAATCTCATGGCCAAGGTAGGTCCACGTAACCCTTATATAAACATCCTTCGCTACTTTGTAACTTCGACATTCGGGGGTTTCATACTCATTTCCCCGCCATTATCCCGAAGTGGTCAACGCCGGGATGACTACTTCATAGATCTGACGGTCAGGATGGCACCTAGGAATCCTCATATCTATGACCCAAATTAACTTCAGGAATTCGAGGAATTTACCTCCCTCACGACGAATACGCCCAATTATTTGAATATTGTGAAGTTCGGTAGAGTCAAGGGGTTAACTGTCGTGCTCTTTCCCATATCCAACAGTCAAGACAAACCTTGGCTCCTCTCGAATAGATCTCGTCCATTCCTCTTCCAAACAAAGGGAATCCATCCCTCTCGATCTTTGAATCTTGTTATTCTTCTTGATCTTTGATATCTCTGAAAGACTTAAGAGCTTTACATCCCTTTCATCAAGTCTATAACTTAAGAATTTCTCAGCCTCTACCCGCTTGGCAGAGACCCCATGCATACCCGCACTACCTCTCCCGAGCTTAACAGGATCCTTCCTTGCTTAAACTCACAATCAAATGGAAATAAAGGGAACCAGCATAACCATTAAGAAAACATGCACCTCCTTGAAAACATTCACAATATATCCAATTTTATTACACGTGTATAACTCAATTGCATAGGGTATAAAAATACTTATCTATTACATGTTGCAACCAACAAATTGACTGTGGATGTCTGCCTTTCCACCCAACCATAGGCTCATAGGAATTCATTCTTAGCACTCTGGCCACCCCCATTCCAAGACATGATATCACTAGGGAACTATGCCATCTGACAAAGAGACTCTCTCTTCCACAACAACCCTGTAAGGTTTATCAGATGCTTCCTCAGCACCAAGCTTGCGTTCAGGTCCTTCAGTTTGTGTTCTATACACTTCCTTTGGTTCATGCATCTCCTTCCGAGCTTGTGCTCTCCTCTGGTGTCTTCTCTTCTCCCCATATGTGTGTATCTTACCTTCCTTCTTTAGGAAGGTCCCCGACCTATCCCATTCCTTCTGTCAGAAGGAAGCTCGGGTCTACAGGTCTCTGTGGTACTTTATGCTGACATCCCATGTTTCCATTCATGGGGATGGTTGTTTATTCAACCACCAGTCCTTTGCCTCATTAACTGATTCTTTCCTCTAGAGATATCATGGATCATGCTTCAAGGATTCACCCCCCAACAGTCAGTTATGGGAAATTTAACAATAATACATTTACATCGTCTACATTCCTTAGCATGGTAATCCTATTTTATGATTAATTACAAGTTGGGGAAAACATGGGTTTTACAACAGACACCTATGTAATGTTAGGGTTGTAATGGAGATCATAAGTATAGATATTGCCCTCACAGAAAGGATGGGGTAAGATTTGTTCACCATGTTCAACAAGCAAAAATAGTGGAGGACATGGGCAGAAGAGTGCCTAGGACCTATGCAGCCCTAGACAACAAGAAAGATGAGTTTCAATCACACATGATTGAAGTTGAGGGTATGATCAATAACCTTTCCTTTACTATTTTAATTGATTCGAGGGATATTCATAGCTATATATATCCTAAGGTAGTGTAAATATTTCAATTAACAAGAAGAAAGCATGGGAAATCTTGGCTAGTGTAGCTGGCTACAAGAGCCAAGAGAAAGGTTGTCGATTTGGTTAAATCATGTCTAGTGGGCATGAATGGAATGAGTACCAAGGTATATTTGAACATCTTGCCTTTGGGGTCATATGATTGTCTAATTGGTATGGATTGGTTGGACCAACACCATGTCATATTAGACTATCATAACAATGCATTCACTTGCCTGGATGAGGAAGGAAATCAGAGAGCAGTCCAAGGAATTCCCAGGGTAGTTACTGTCTGAGAAATATCAGCAATGCAATTGAAGAAGTGTTACAGGAAGGGATGTCAAATATTTTCATCCCATATGAAGGAATCATATAAGGATAAGGTGCCAAATCTGGAGGATCATGTAGTCCTAGAAGATTTTGACTATGTATTCAAGGAGATACCAGGACTACCCCTAAAGAGAGATATTGATTTATCTATAAATTTAATGCCTGGAGTAACTCCAATATCAAAGACTCCTTATAGAATAAGTACACCAAAACTGAAGGAACTACAAATGCAGCCTGAAGAAATTTTAAAGAAGGGGTACATACACCCAAGTGTGTCACCTTGGGGTGCCCCAGTGTTATTTGTGAAGAAGAAAGATGGGACCCTGAGATTGTGCATTGACTTCAGGCAGTTAAATAAAGTAACTATAAAGAAAAAGTATCCTCTACCAAGGATCGATGATCTCTTCGATCATTTGAAGGATGCAAGGATATTCTCAAAGATAGATCCCAGGTCAGGATACCATCAGGTAAGGATTAAAGAGGAAGAAACCAACAAGATTTCCTTTAGGACAATGTATGGTCATTATGAGTTCACAATGGTGCCATTTGGGTTATCAAATGCACCAGATGTTTTCATGTGCTTAATGAATGGTGTTTTCCAAGAATATTTAGACAAGTTTGTCATTGTATTTTTGGATGACATCCTTGTATATTCCAAGTCTAAAGAAGAACATGAGCAACATTTGAGGATGGTGTTGCAAGTGCTAAGAGAGAATCAACTGTATGCCAAATTGAGCAAGTGCTCATTTTATCAAAACATAATTCACTATTTGGGGCGTATCATATCTGAAGAAGGGATAGTAGTGGACCCTGAAAATATTGATTCCATTAAAGGGTGGACAACACCTAAAAGTGTGACATAATTCATATCCTTCATGGGTCTAGCTGGCTACTAGAAAAGGTTCATTGCAGGGTTTTCGAGAATAAATCATCCCATCACTTCCTTGCAAAGGAAGGGGAAGAAGTTTCAATGGAAAACAGAATGTGAAATGAGCTTCTAGAAATTGAAGAAGTTGTTAACCAATGCTCCAATTCTGAAGATTGCATATCTGAATGAATAGTGTGTGGTTTGCACAGATGCATGCAAAGAGGGACTGGGTGGAGTCCTCAACCATAATGGGTTTGTAGTATATTTTGAATACGGTAAATTGAAGGAGCACGAAAGGATCTACGCTACTCATGATTTGGAGTTGGAAGCCATAGTACATGCCTTAAATAAATGGAGACACTACCTCATGGGAAAGAGGTTCGAGATAAGAACATACCACAATGGTCTAAAATATTTGTTTGATTAGCCTACTTTAAATTCCAGGCAGAGCAGATGGTTGGAATTCCTCTGTGAATATGACTTTGATATCAAGAACATCAAAGGAAAGGAGAAAAAAGCGGTTGATGCACTCAACAGGAGAGTACATGAACTATATGCTACATCCATCAACATGTATCAAACCGATCTTAAAGACATAATTTTGGAAGATGCAAAAACAGATTTGTAGTACATGGAAATGGTAACAAAGTTACAACAAGGTAAGATGCTAAAATAAATATAAGATTATACATTGGAAGTTGATGGAATACTCCTGTACAGGGACAAAATTTATGTACCCAGTTCTCACGAATTAAGGAGTATGATCTTGGAGGAGATGCATAATGTTCCTTATGTTGGGCACCCTAGATATCAGAAAACAATGGAAGCAATCAAGAACCATTACTACTAGCCAGGAATGAAAAAATAAATTGCAGATTACATCGCCAGATTTATGGAGTGTCAAAGGGTCAAAGCTGAGCATAGACACCTTGCTGGGTTGCTACAACCATTACCCATTTTTTAGTGGAAGTGGGAAGTGGTGACAATGGATTTCATCACAAGATTACCCAGAAAAAACAAGCACCATGATTCCGTCATGGTGGTGGTGGATAAACTTACTAAAGATGCCCATTTTATTCCATTGAAGACTACTCACAAGGAAACTAATTTTCTTGATATTTATATTAGGGAAGTAGCACGCTTGCATGGAATACCCAAAACAATTGTGTTTGATAGAGTCCCAAAGTTTACCTCAAAGTGTTGGAGATGATTATTCAAGGGGCTCGGAACGAACCTGAACTTCAGCATAACTTATCATCCTAAGTCTGATGGACAAACAGAAAGAGTAAATCAAGTGATAGAAGATATGTTAAGAATGTATGTGATAGACAAACCATCCAAATGGGAAGACTACCTACACTTGGTAGATTTTTCATACAACAATGGGTACCAAGCATCACTGAAGATGAGCCCATTTGAGGCACGTTACCGAAGAAAGTGAAACACCCCAGTAAGTTGGGACAACCTAGATAATGGAGTAGTGGTCGGGCCAGAGTTTCTCAAGGAAATGGAAGAGAAAATGTTGAAGATTAAATAGAATTTGAAGGCTTCCCAAGACAAGCAAACAATCTATTCTGACAAAGGTAGAACCCACAAGGAATTTTAAAGTGGGTGATCATGTTTTCTTAAAGGTGAAAGCCAACAAAAGTTCCCTGAAGTTGCAAAATTATTCCAAGTTGGAAGCCATCTATTATGGGCCGTTTGAAATCCTAGAAAGGATTGTACCAGTAGCTTCTATGCTTGCATTTCCTGCATGCATGACTATTCATAATGTATTTCATGTCTCCTTGCTCAAGAAATATATACCCGATGTTAATCATGTGATTGATTGGAATGTGATTCAGGTGGAACAAGGAGGCGCTTTACAAGTGCACCCAGTGCACATACTAGACTAGAAGAACAAGTAGATCCTAAGGCTTGTAAAGGTACAGTGGATATGGTCCTGAGGATGCAACATGGGAGCATGAAGATGCTATGTGGGAAGAATACCTGCATATTTTTTAATATTTTGAAAATCTTGTTATTGTTGTGTAACAAAGTTGCACTGAGGATAGTGAAAAAATAAGGGGAGGGGATTATAATATCCTAAGGCCAAGCCCCGATTGTAATTATGAATGTAATGATGTTTATAGGTTGGTGAGCCAAGTATTTATAAGATGGTGGGATTATATGTTGATTAGGTCAGGAGCCTAGATGTTAAATGCCAGGAACTTGTTTTGTACATGTAAATATTCATATTATTAATATAACAACATCATTGCGTGTAGACTGACCATGAAGAAAGAGTATGGGGCACTGAAATCCACTAGGTTGGGAAAGGGAGGAGGCTAAGAGATTGAGGAAAAAGGGATAAGATTAAGATTTTAATAGAATAATATATTATTATTATAAAAGTTGTAAAGAGGATATTAATTTATCCTAAGTTCCTTTAGGAAGAGGAATGAGTTCCAAGTGGGAGGAGAACGTTCTCTTGGAGATCCAAGTGTCATCCAAAATGCATGCATATTTATGAGAGGGTGTTCTCACCATTCTCACAGGTTCAGATGTTCTCACCATGTTCACCATTCTCTGAGGATTCTCACTATTCAAACCAGGTTGGCCATCTGTTACCCTGATCGACCTACACACCCAACAAGGACATAGTAACCCTGGAACGCCATTGTGGAATTTATGAAACACCTAGAACATATACAACAAGATGAATTGATACCCTCACTGCACCTATACCGTGGGGGTTGCCTGCATTTTTTACTATCAGTACCGTTCCCCATGCCTAGTTTATGTTGATTACATCACCATTCCCGTGTGTTGAGGAGCGAGAGTGAAGAAGCAGGTTGTCAAGCCTGTGGATAGAAGAAGTAGGTTGTTAGACATGTGAGAAACTCTCTACAGGTGAGAGAGTGTGTTGAGGAAGTGATTTATCTTGGAGGGAGTCCAATAAAATCTACAGAGCTATGAAAATTTCTAATTTAGCCTGTTGTTGAAGCCCAAGGAAAGGGAGGTGTAGCAACCCATGGACTGTGTGACAGTGAAGCTGTACACTTCTGGGGTGGGACAATAATGTGGGGAATTAGAGTCTGTGAGTTGTGGGCGTAAGTGGTGCCTTGGAGGAAATCCTTCATATTGTACTGTGCAACTTCCTGTTGTCCCTGCCTAGCCTAGGAATGCCTTACTCAGTGGAGCTTAGTCCCTCTTGGGGGTGACCCACTGTTGAGAGTGATGAGCAGCATGGTCTAAAGATGGTAGGTTCGTTATATTTATGGGTTTTCCTATGAATACTTTTATGCATTATTTTACTGTTATTTCTACATTATGTTGTGTGATAGTAGAATGTAAATCATCGGTAAATTTGTATGTGTTAGTGTCGCTTCCGCATTAATCTATGTATGAACAAAATTTTTATGTCTGGATGAAAATTGCACTATGTGTGTGTGTTTGTGTGTGTGTGTGTGTGTGTATTCGATCATGAGTGTTATCTGGAGTCACATGGCTCGGCATGGGTGGCCAGGAATGTTACATATTGGATTCAGAGAAGAAAGATGTTTACTTTGTGACGTTTCCAATCTTGTTGGTGGATGGGGATGTTACAGAGGGATTGTTGATGTTTGGGCAACATCGGGAAGACATTCTCTTAAAATAATAATCAATAATATAATTATTTATTATTAAATATCATATATAATAAGTAAATGATAATAATAAAGAATTATTGATTATTTTAGGGACACATCCTTTCATGGACGGTCACCATATGTTCTCTATATATGAAACACTCATCATTGTAATAATATATTGAGTATATCTCATATATATATAAACAACAATTTCTCCCCATCGACATCCCCAATGAAAAACAAAAATCCACACATGATGTTTCCAAAACCTTGAGAATGATGATTTCCAATGGGAATCCCAAAAGATGGAAATGATTTGCTTCCAAGTGACAACATAGAAGTGAGGATTCCCCCCCCATCTAAATAGGAAGGAAAGGAGAGGAGTGGATGAAATCCCCATAAATGTGTTGATATTAGGAAATACCAGGGGAAAGTTGGTTGTGATGTGGGGCATTCGGATTGATTTCATCCCAAACGAAAAATCACCCCCACCATATGAAGTAGAGGGTTGGATCCCTACCCCACTATTAGGAAAAAACATGGGATAAACAATGGCTCCACTTGATAATTTAGATATGGGGGGGATCATGCTATGTGTGTTCAATATGGGAGGACTAACTCCTCCACTATAAATAAATGAGATGGGGGTGTGAATGCCCCTAGACCTAGATGTATTGAAAACATTGTCCATGATAGGACATTGAAGGCTCAAATTCTCTTGAGTCTAAGTGTGCAAACAAAAAGGTCTAATAGGATCAATAATAAGTGGGTTGAAGTTGGATGGAGTTGGATTAGTAATATCCTCAATATCAATGGGATTGAGATTGTCTTGAGGGGAAGTAACTCCTCCAGGAATCGGAACATGATAGTCTAAGTCTCTTACAAATCGCTAGGCCTCAATATTTTCATTTGTGAGACCTTCCTTTGCAGGATTGTTCACGTTTGTTTTAGTCTATTGTCTTGGATCTTGAAAACCAACGTTATTCAACCTACATGTTAGAAAAAAGAGGAGGATCGCAGAGAAATAATATAAAATATATGCGAAAATAAAACACAAAAGATAAATAATAATATAGAGACACAGATATACATGGTTCACTCAATATGGGCTACGTCCACCAGAGAAATTTTCAGTCCTTCCTTTATTATTATCCAACAAATGAAGGGACACAACCTACAACACACATGTTGTAACTTTCTCTTCTTTTCTCATAGTCCCCTCTCTCAGAATACAATATTCACTCTCATCCATAGCCACAATACAATTCCCTCATACATAGAAGAGGGTTTCCTTCTAGGGAAAAAATCCTAACATAACTTCTACCATCAGATATGCAACCTAAAGATGAATGGTCCATATTGACTATGAAATTACAATATTTTACAAGGTAATTTTCCCAAAAATTTCTCTTTGGGGGAATTTCCCTTGAACCCTTGCCAAGGGGGGCTCCATAAAGTGTCATCACCCCCCCTAGACCCATTGGAAATAGATGTGAGAGGGAAATACCTCCCATACCCCCTAGGTCAAGAAATGGGATTCAAACACGGCTGAAACAAGACCTATGAATTAAGAAGACAATCATGCTCCAAAACCAACACTACACCTTCAAGGGGGTGGATCCATGCTTTCAAGAGAAATGCCATGGATCCTTATTGACTATCGGAGTAGTTGGTAATCCACTTTGTATGAAATATTTTAAAGTGTAAAGACACAAACAACCTAAGGCCAACTAAACTAACACCCACAATAGCACACAACTAAAAAGGTCCTAAGAGGAATCAACAAACAAACTACTCTTCCAAGGCTCATGCCAGGTTGATTAGAGCTAGAGTCCAAGACATTGGAGAGATGATCAAATGACCTTATAGAGACTGATATGGATTTATTGAGTCCTAATATAAACCAACAAATGAATGATATATAGTTACAATAACTTGATCACAATATTCACCTAAGGTGCAAGTACCCTCAAGAAGATGGGCACTCTCCAAAGGAGACGAAATGGAGATTAGGCATCTACCTCAGGTACCATGAGAAATTTCCACATGCAATCACCAGTGAGAAATCCTAGGAGTAGCCACTAAGGTTACCAATTCACAATCGGTGACCAAGTGAAACAATCATGGGTAAGGATCACACATATGGGTAGGGAAACAAATCCCAGAGCTTCCAAAAAGTGTTGTCACCTAAAGGACCTGCCACTTCGATAACCTCCATACATGTAGTAATCCAATGGACACTAAGCCAAGTGAAAGAGAGAATATCACCTCCACTCACCCTAATGCGACCTCATGCTTAACACCTATGTTATAGGTGCTTTGCCAAAAAGCATCCTTGATACTACTAGGTTTCACACTCTTTAACAAAATCTAGTTTCAAGTTTGGTGACCTTAGAGAATTTACTCTCCAACCATATTCCAAGGCCCTATCTCCTGGAATACTGTTGATTTTTCTACAAAGAAAAGAGTCTAGTCAATTTTAGTTAATATTTTTTTAGATGGTTGCTAATTACTCAAAGGTCAAAGAAATGCAACTAGTTATGTTTTGGGACTCAAACAACAATAACTTGTAAGAATGTTAGTAGATCCAATTTTGCAGTAATTATTCAATGAATTGAGTTAAAGCATGAACAAATTGAAACAAAAACCTCTTCCAATATGCAAACTTCCAAATGAAAACATTATTTTCTTGCAAAGACTTATAACAATCAAACCCTATAAACAAGTGAAATAAAATGCAACTAAAGAGACTACCCTTAAACACGCAAACAATAGGGAAAAGAAACATGCCTAGAATTATCTTTTTCTTATTAATGATGATGAAAGAAAATGAAATAAAACAAGAAATTTTTCAACTGTAAAGATTCTCACACAGGCATTGGAAGGAAGAAAATAAAATATGTTGCAACTAGGCATGAGGGAAACTATAGGAAATGATAAAAACTGAAATTCGGAATGCACTCATACCTTCTGTGAAGGAAACAAGTGATACTAGTTTCTTTCTTGAAGAAAACCTACAAGTGCTCACTATGTCACTTGAGGAAAGAAGTGAGTTTTTTTGTAATACTGAGAGGGGGGGGAATCCGTATGAGCACTTTATTATCACTTTTATCCAAATATGTAATAATTAACATCATCAACATTATATCATAAATATACCATGAGCATTATAAATCAACAGAGCATAACAGATATCCACAAAAAAAAAAAAAAGTACACCTGAATTTACGTGGAAACCCAAATGGGAGAAAACCACATAATGCTTTTCATATATATCAAAAGAATACATTCATTGGAAGCACCAAATTCCTAATTCTCCAGCTACAATTGTAAGGAGGCTATGACCCCCTATTTACAGGCTCCAACCTGAAGGAAGCTACAAATCCCTAAATTCACTGGCTCCAACCAGAAGGAGGATACAACCCCCAATTCTTAGGCTCCAACCTGAAAGAAGATCCAACTCCCTTATTTCTCTGGCTAAAACCAAAAGGAGGCCACAACCCCCTTTCCTTTCCTCATCCTGCCTCCATGAAATATAAATGTAGACCAACTGTCACTATCACAATCAATGTCAGTGTCACTACCATTGTCACTGTCACTACCATTGTCACATCAACCTGTCATTATATCCAACCTGTCAATGTCACTGTATCATCAACTTGTAACCTATACCATCAACCTGTGTTATACCAAAACTTGTACCATATCATCCATCAAATGTATACCAACATATGCATCAATGTATAAACCATGCCATAATCAACTCATGTGCCATGTACCATTAATGAAATACCAAGAAAGTGCCTCAAGCCAATATCACTAATATGTGCCTCTAATAGAGAACCATAACATCCATAAACCAAATACCAAGAATATGTCTCAAGCATATATCACCTCAACCATTATATCCCTATTCCCAAGAGGCCTCCATGATATGCCTTAAGCATATGCCATACATGAATTAAGCCTCAAACAAACACATGTAAAACATACCTTTACTCATGAAACCTGTAGAACACCTTTTGTAACTTCAACCATTGTTCTAGCATGAACCTAGCTGACCTCCTTAGATCTATCTTGTCCTCGCGGGACAAAGACCTTTTTGTTATAAAAAGAGGATCGCAGATCAATAAAATAAAACAAATGCGGAAATAAAACACAAAATATACACAATATAGTAGAGATACCGATATATGTGGTTCACCCAGTCTAGGCTACGTCCACCAGAGAAATTGCCATGTCCTTCATTTATTATTATCTAGAAAATGAAGGGATACAACCTACAACACACTTGTTGTAACTTCCTCTTCTTTCTCTCACAATATCCTCTCTTAGAATACATTGTTTTCCATAACACACAACTAAAACAAAATTCCCTCACAAAAGTTGGTTTCCTTCTAGGGAAAAAAAACCTAACATGAATTCTACCATCATATATGCGACCTTATAATGAATGGTCCATATTGACTACACAATTACAATATTTTACAAGGAAAATTTTCCTAAATTTTTTCTTCAAGGGAACTGCCCCTGAATCCCCCACCGGGGGGCGGGGGGTTCCAAAGATTGTCACTGCCCCCCCCCCTAGACCCCCCTGGAGATAGATGTGGGGGGTAAATCCCCCCCACACCCCCTCATAAGGAAATGGGGTCCAAATGCAGATGAAAACAAGACCTATGAATCAAGAAGATAATCAGCCTCCACAACCAACAAACCTGATGTCTAACAGGGCCTCACGTGACGAGCCTTATGCAACCCGCAAGATACTAGTAGTCTAACCCACAAGGTTCAACTAAAATAGGGTTTCCTCAGATATTTTCCCTCTTCATTGCAACCCCAAAACTCTCGCACTCTTCACTTATCGCTACCTCAGATTTCACCATCGCTAACTTGCCAAATAGATCACTAGTTCACTAGAAGATATTCAATAGAATCAGTGAATGTACTTGCAAATGACTCCTTGAGGTGTATTTATAATTTTTTTGGTTAACCTCTTTCCTTAATATTAGGGGATTCTTTACTTTCTTGTTACAACCACTTTACCCTTTCATTAATTGACTTGTAACTAACTAGGGGTTTCTTAACCATTCTTTGGGGCTTCTTACCTGGACTAAAAAAACTACTAAAAATAGTAAATTAACAACAAAATATTTTGAGCTAGTTGGAATAAGTGGGTTTCCATCGATATCCACCTGGATCAATCCTCCCTCCTTAGGAATCAATGGTATCGATTGCATTGATTTCTCGAGGGAGAGGGGAAAGAGTTTGTTGAATCTGAATCTTGGTGAGATGCTTGCCTTGCTAGAGAAGTTGCGCTACTTGGATTGTGGAAGGTTATTGAGAACTTGATGTTGGAAGGGTTGGGAATTTTTAACCATCCCAACTACATGAGATGACTGTGTGCAGAAGGAATCTTTTCTCTTTTCTTCAATCTGTTCGACCTGCTTCTGCTGGATAGAAGGTGCTTGGACTGAGGCTCCAGTGGTGGAAATGTCCTCATGTTCACCTCTTGAATATATTGTGAAGAAGTTGAATTTTGTAGTATCAGATACTACCTTGCGACACTATTTAGGTGGGGTAGTAGTTGGAACTACCTATGGTATCTTATAGAGATGACCCCCTAGAGTAACAATGACACTACAAAGTTGAGACTCATAAATATCATGGTGCTTTCACATAGATGGATGGTCCAAAAGAACATCACAAACATCTAGTGGGGAAACATAACATAATACCTCATCCTTGAAGGGATATATTTCGTATGACAATCAACACTATTGGCTAACACAGAGATCTCATACCTAGCGAAGCCACCTGACGTTGTATGGTTGTGGGTGTGGTGTTATCGAAAATCCAAACTATTTGATGACCTCTGTTGAGATGAGGTTCTTCTGTCTTTCGCTATCAACAATGAAATGCAACGGGGTCCCCTTCGCCCACATCTATGAATGAAAGAGGCACTCCCCCTCTTCATGCTCAATTGGTTCTTCTAGTTGAAATGTTGTGGTCACCATAGTAGTTGTGGGGTCTACGTCGATGATCTTTCTTCTCCCATTATTTTCTAAATCAGATTCTGAATCTAGGTTTGGCTCTTTTTCTTTGATATCGGCCACCAATCACTATTTTGAGTGACATTCATCTGTGTTGTTCCAGGGGGTTTTATGGAAATCACACCACTTTCTAGTGTCCTTATTCGTCTTTATGTTACCCTTCTTTCCATGTGGCTTAGATGGGTTTTCTGAAGGCTGGTTGTTAGGGTTGTCTTTACCATAGTTTGGTTGTTGCAGATTTTCATACCCAAAATCCCGTTTGTTCTAGTGCCTAAATTTTTGCTCGATTTTGACAGAGTATCGATAGGCATCTCCCACTGATGAGATTCTCAGGAAATCCATTTCGGTTTGGATGTACCTATGGAGAGCCCCACGATATTTCATAACCAGATTTTGCTCGGAGTCTTTGATACCCAGCTTGGTGCACAACGTATGGAAATTGTTTGTGAACTCTGACACTGTTGGCCCAACTCTTGCCACAATGTGTTCCATCTCATGTACTGTTCGTCATAGTTACCAATAGGGTAATATTGTTCCTTGACCACATCCACAAAAAAATACCAAGTGGGATCGACCCCATATATTCCAGACTCCTCTGTGGAACTTTGATCCTAGTAATTTTCCCACCAATGTTTGACATGGGGGAGATCCTTAAGGAGTGAAAAGGTAATGTTTTCCCTATCAAAAAAATTGTGAATAGAGAAATAACCTTCTAGTAGATTTAACCATTTTTCTAGGGTATCCGCATCTATCTGACCTTCAAATATGGGAATAACAAAATTAAATTGTACCTTGAAAGGAGAGGTGCCTCCAAAGTGGTTTCTTTATGAATATGCACTTTCTGTTATCAATAGGCGTTGAAGGGTGTGGGAAAAATTCTCCATGATTTCATCCCTCTGTTATGTGAGAGCTTGCTTAAGCAATAGATTAATACAATCTTCTACTCTGTCATATTTATTTTCTTCCACCATGGAGGGTTTCTTGGGTGTGCAAGAGTGATTTTCATCAAGAGATACAAGCTAGATACCCAACTTTCTATACTCAAACCTCACCGGGGACATTCACTAAAAAATGATCAAGAGCAACCTGCTCTAATACCACTAATCCAGATTATTTTCGGCACGAAATGAGAGTGGAGATATAATAAATAAATGTATAGAGATATATCAAATATCCAATAATATAACAGATATTGATCAAATATATAATCATAAACACATAGATACAATAATACACAATTTCTATTAATGAGCGAAATGTACAAAACTGTAGAAATACAGAGTGAAAGACTCGCTAGAATGGAGGTAGCTTATCTCTTAGAATATATGTAATGGATATGCTCATTCGCAAGAATATTGTTGTTAAAATGAGGCTCCAAAGGCATTTTTAACATAAAAAATCCAAAACCCTAACCCTGGAAGATGAAAAACCAACAATTTTATGGACCTCGTTTTGGGTAAGTTTGGTTATCAACTTCCTGGGGGTGTAACTTTGGCATACGATCTTTGTTTAGGGCACACACTAGTTCATTCAAAAGGTATCGAAGAGGAGCTTCATTTTTGGGCTCAATCAAGCCCTTATGTTATCATTAAGATTCCTAATAATGAAAAAACGTTGTTTAGGCCCTCAAAATGGCCCCGGACCCGAAAAACTACTAAAATTAGTAAATTGCCAACAAACTGTTTTGAGCTAGTTGGAATAGGTGAGAGGCCACCGATATCCACCTGGATCAATTGATGATTTCCACAATTCCGTTGAGTCTTGGAATGAAACATTTATATGCTTTGATTTTGCTTGAGTACCCAACTAGTATGCCCTTATCAACTTGGGAGTCAAATTTTCCAAGCCACCATCTTCTCTTTTGATATAAAATTTTCTTCCAAATACTCTAAAATGATTCACATTTGAAAGTCTTCCTTTCCATAAATCATAGGGATTCCTATCCCTGTTACTTTTGAGCATTCCTCTATTTAGGATGTGAATTGTTGTATGTACTTCTTGTGCCAAAACTATGTCACTCAACTTGGAATATTTCAACATGGTTCTGGCCATTTCCTATACTATTATGCTCTTCCTTTAGACAAATCCTTTGTTGAGGTGTCTTGGATGCCAAGAATTGTCTCTTTATTCCATGTTCTCCATATAAATCCATGAATTCCTTTGATGTAAATTCTCCTCCATTGTATGATCTCAAGCACTTGATTTTCAAGTCCATCTCAGTTTCAACCATCTCTTTATATATCTTGAAGTGTTCAAAAGCCTCTGTCTTCTTCCCGAGAAAGAAAAATGTAGTCATTCTTATGTAATCATCAACCAGTAGCATAAATTATTGTTCACCATTTAATCCCTTCATTCTTCTAGGTCCACATAGGTCAGTGTGTAAAATTTCCAATGGTCTTGTCATGGAGTACTCCTTTGATTTGAACTTGGTCCTCGTTTGTTTTCCTTGTAGACAATGCTCACATAGAGTATTTGTTGGCTTTGAAATCTCGGGAATTTCTTTTACTGCTCCCTTTCTATTGATTTTGACCAGGTTATCAAAGTTTATGTGACCCATTCTTCTGTGCTAGAGCCAACTTTCATTTTCCTTTCCTAAGAAACATCTTTCCTTTCCAATCTCATTCAGGACATATATGTTGTTTGGAGTTCTTCTAGTTGTAGCCACCAAATTTATTGATCCTTCTTTCCTTATATTGAATTTGTCTGAGTCAAACAAAATCTTGTGTCCTTGATCAGACATTTGATTTACACTTAGTAGATTGTGCTTCATATCTTTGACTAGTAGAACATTTTCTTCCTTGGCATCTTTGCTTCCAAGCTTTATTGTGCCTCTTCCTATAATTTTGGCTAAGTTATCATTTCCAAATGAAACTAATCCATCTCGTTCCTTCTTTAGTGTCAACAACATGTTCTTGTCACCTTTCATGTGCTTCTAACAATTGTTGTCAACATACCACCCACTTTTCTTGTGTTGAGCTTGTAAAGAAAGTGAGCATTCTTCAATATTGAATTGATGTTTTTTCCTTCTCCATATACTTTGTGGTTCCTTTTTTATATTCTAATTTGGTTCCCTTGGATGAATAGTCCATCTACAATCTTTGGCCATGTGTCCAAAGTTGTTGCACTTGTAGCACTCTACTTCATTACTTAGTGAACCGAAAATGTTGTGATTTTTATTTTGTGCTTCGTGTGGCCTTGTAGGATTATTGTTGCTTGAATATCATTCATAGTCGCTTCTATTCTTTTCATAGGCTCTACAGTTTTCATCTTTATGTCCAAAATTGTTACAAAAATAACATAAACCAAGAAAAATAGTTTGATACCTGGATGTAGGGGATCTCCTTAATGGTGTTTCTCTTCTGAATCCTTCTTCTTGAGATGTTGTTGATTGTTGATTATGTGTTCTAAATATTCTAGGTGGTCCAATTCCTCTATGATTTTCTTCTTGAGTTCCTATGAATTTTTTTGCATAGGTGCTTTTTTCTACTTCACATACTTATGTTGTCTTGGAGCTCGAACCTTTTTCAGACTGCATTTGGTTGCATCCTAGCTTGGACCTGTCATAGTATGGTTTTTTACTACTAATGATCTCATCCAATATTTTCGTGTTATTTTGCTACATATATTTCCTCTAAAGATCTTTTCTTAAGGTGATTATTTCTTCTTCCAAGCTTCAATCATATTCTCTTTATCTTTTAACTAATTTATGAGTGTTTCTTCAATCCATCTATCTTCTTCGACTTGGATTTTTAACTTTGTGATTATCTTCTCAATTTCTTTTGAGTTGGAATTTTGAAATCCTTCTTTCTTATTTAACTCCGCCTTGAGTGAATGTGAATTGATTTTATTTATTTATTTCCCTAGTTATTCTAAGGAATTGATTAATTATGCTCTGATATCGACTTCACCTTCTTCTTCAGAATCCTCTTCATCATCATCTACTGCCATGAAGAGTACTCTTTCTGAATCACTATCACTATCATCATCCTCGTCTGATGAGGGATTGTCTTCCTTTGAGTAGAATATTTTCTTGAAGAATTCATTTTTTTCCTTCTCGTGTCTCCCTTTTGAATTTTCTTTTTCTTCTTAGGATCTTCTTCTTCATAGTTACCTCTTTACTTGTCGATTCCTCTTTTTAACTTCCTTACGAAGTTTTCCACTTCTCCATCTTCCTCTGAATCATCGTTGCAACTTCAATTTGGTTTTGACTTTTTCTTATTTTCCTTCTTGGTCTTCTTGGATGCTTTGAATGTTGCTTCCTTCGTAATTGGGTTCTCTTGTTCTATCCTCATTTCATAAGTTGTCAATATTTCACGTATCTCGTCCATGCTCAAACTGTCGATACATTTTCTTTCTTCCAGGGATGATATATTAGGATCAAATCTCATATGTAGAGATCTTAGAATCTTTTGAACGACCACTAACTCATCAAATTATTCTCCCATTCCTCTAATAATTTTCACTATTTTCTCAACTTGTAGAAATTAGGCTGCAATTTTTTCATATTCCTTCATCTTCGGTTACTCAAACTTAGCGCCAAGGGTTTGAAGCTTAGATCCCTTTAATTTGGTATCTCCTTCATAAATATTTTGAAGTTTATCCCAAAGATCCTTTGCGGTCTTGCAATGCATAACTTTGACAAATACTAAATCATCCAAACTGCTCAGAATGGTGCCTTTATCCTTTGATTTTTTTCGCTGAGTTTCTTTCCATATTTATCAATTAGGAGAGTGACTGGTGTTTCATATCCGTCTACTACTGAATGCCAAACATCAAATCCATGTGTGTATAAAAAGGTTTGCATCCTTTTATTCCAAAATTCATAGTTTTGTCCATCAAACCTTGGTGCTCCAATATTAGTGTATTCCATGATCTCCTTCCAGTGGTTAAACTGTTTCTTGAAGGAAATCCTCTAATACCAATTGTTGGAATACTCATAGGGGAGGGTGAATCTATATGATCACTTTATTATCGCTTTTAACCAAAATATGAAATCATTAACATCATAAACAATATATCATCAATATATCATGAGCAGTATAGATCAACAGAGCATAATAGATATCCATAGAAACACAATACACCATAATTTACGTGGAAGCCAAAATGGGAGAAAACCACATAATTCTTTTCTTATATATCAAAAGAATACATTCATTGGAAGCACCAACTTCTCAATTCTCCAGCTACAATAGGATACAACCTGAAGGAAACTACAAATCCTTGAATTCTCTGGCTCCAACCTGAAGGAAGCTCCAACTCCCTGAGTTCTCTAGATACAACCAGAAGGAGGCTACAACCCCCTTTCCTTTCCCCATTCTGTCGCCTTGAAATATAAATTTAGACCAACTGTTGATACCACAATCACTGCCACTGTAACTATCACTGTCACTGTCACTTCCACTATCATTGCCACTGTCATATCAACTTGTCATTGTATCCAGCCTATCACTGTCATTGTATCATCAACTCGTAACATGTACCATCAACATGTGTGTTATTGGATAAATCTGTAGGTGCAGACACTAACCGATCTCCCTAGATCCACCTGGATCTAGAACAAAGCAAGACAGAACATGACTCTTTCCCTATATTCTAACCATTGAATTAAATAGGAGGCAAGAACAAGTACCATACCTTATTATCGCTTCCTATGGTCTTTGTTGCTCCTGCTTTTCTTCAGTTCTCTTGTGCAACCAAGACCAAGACAACACAAACCAACCAAAGTGAAGATAGTACAATCTATTCAACAGTCAATCTATGTATATGATCAAGGAATTATACAATAAAGTGGAAATAGCTTTATGGGAAAGGGACATGCTACTGTATCATATTAATGGGAAGTAAAGATTAAAACCTGTGCCTTGATGTCTCAAACTTCCTTTCGGTGGCCCTTGGCTCCGACACACACATTAGCTCAATCCTTGCATGAAGAAGATAAAAACCTCTTGATATACTTGCTGGAGTCTCCAAGATGTTGTTCAAGCTTCCATCCTTCACACAATTCTTTCACCAATTCTCCAATGAATCTTGCTTAACCTTTTCCTTGAGAATTCCCTCAATATATAGGAGAGAATGAATTAGTTACTTGTATAAGAAAGATCCCAAAATATCAGGGAATCCAGTACTATGATAACCATTCGAATGCCAACCCATACTTCTAGAAGATTCCCTTCTAGAAGCATCGAGAATTCATCTTTTTCCTTTCTTTAAGAAGAGTTCGCACCCTAGTTGTTCAACACAGTGCGAGAAGTTCGCACCCTGGCTTAAGGCAGCCTGTGAGAATGGGTCATTCTCACAGCCAAATATACTAGCAGCCTGTGAACCTTCTTCAAAAATGAGTTTTCTGGGAAGAGATGAAAGTAACTTTTCTCAGGAGAAAGTTCTTATGAAGAGCCTGAATACACCATCATCAATACATCATCATGACGACCAAAATCATGGGTAACAGAATTCCCCCCAAAGTATGATTTTGGAATCAGTGACAGCCGAAAGACTTTGTAAGCTACATGTGTGTGTCGGGAACCAGGAGCACACCTAATCGGAAAACTTGCGAACAACCAAGCATCTGCAGAATATCGTATAGACCAATTTTGAGATAGGCATTCCCATACTCAGATCATAGACAGATGACATCATAGACATAGGTCATGGACACCAATCATACACTGTGGATCCATGCCGTCAAAATATAGCATAGCCACCAAGAATACACTGTGGATCTATGCGAGAAATTTCAAATTGAGACAACATAGCCACGAGACATACAAAGTGGATCTATGTGTCACAGATTATACATACTCCATTGCAACGTGGAAAAAAGAGATGATATCCAGAGTCTTCGATCTCGTTTCCCAAAGTATGAATCTAACCATGTGATTACATGTGTTGAAGTCGAACATGGCAGAAACCACTTGATTACCGGTCATTGATGAAACCGTTAACAAGTGTGAGGGAAATCACCATTGATGTCAATGAATCCCAAGGTACCATAGTACAATCCATCGAGTGTGAATGAATGAGTTGAATTCGAACATCTGATGGAATCTTTCGATCAGGGGTCAATGATGTAAACCCACTGTCGAAAGTGAGGAAAGCTTCCATTGAGGCATGCAAGCTCCAAGCTACCAAAGAATTTCTAAGTCTTGATTTCGGATAATGAGCTGAATTCGACGAAACAAAACTCGTCACAGGAGGGCCTTGATGTATCCCTCATCAATGACACGAAATGAGTAACATATTTTGAAGGTGAAATAGAGTATGATGTGAATTGGACTGGACACAGGGAAGGCCGACACAGAGATAATGGATAACTACATATGACTGACTCAATATAGGTTTCAGATGGACTTCTCTTGAACATATGAACGACACGACCAATGATTTGGCAGCATTGACTCAAAGATGACACAAGGAATTACCTTGTAACAAATCGAATGACAGACAAATGGATTTCCCAAACCAGCTTCAAATGACGAATAGGGGGTGACATGTTCAAGAGAAACACTTACTGCCAATCAATACGAAGATGATAACATATCCCTTTCCCAAATTTCCCCCCACCATTTCTGGCGAGTACCTCTTTATTTTTACGCAAGCTTGAGGAGGATAACATATGCTTGTTGATATAAGATTATCCTTCAAATAAGTCCTTCGAAGTATGTTTAACGAACCCTAAAAAGGAGTGGTTCGGTCCCATTATGGGTCTGTCAATGTTTGTTTAACGAGTCCAGAGATAGAAAACTCGAAGGTTTTTCATGATTATAGAGTCTGGAAAAACACTTAAAAGAGAACTCTCTCAGTTTCTTTTTCGTAAAGTAGTCTGATGAGACCGAAAAAGAGATAAACTATCGCTCAACAAACATTTTCTTCAAATAATTTAACGAGCGTGAAAAGAACAAGATCGCTCGACAATCTTTTCATGTTTAGAGAGTCTAAAAAGAGCTTAAAGGGAACTCCAGGGGATTCTTTTTTCGTATAACCGTTATGAGTCTGAAAAAGTGATAAAAGTATACTCGGTTACATTCTCATTGATTTACGAGCACGATAAAGAACACAGACTAAGCTCGGTAACTTATTCTCATGTATTTACGAGCAGAAGAAAGAACAAAGACTAAGCTCGGGATTGTTTTCATTTTTACGCAGGCTTTAAAACAAAACAAAACTATGATTGGGATATATTTTAATTTTTACACAAGCTTAAAAACTAAACAAAACTATGCTTGGACCTGGTTTCATTTTTACACAAGCTTGAACCAGAGGAAACTATGCTTGAGGTAAGTGGTTTCATTTTTTAAAGAGCTTGAAATCAGAAAACCATGCTCAAAGATCTTTGTTTCATTTTTTAACGAGGTTGCCTCAGAGATACAAAAACTATCCTCAGAGACCTCTCTTCTTGATCATGGATTCCAAGAGGACAATGCTCTGGAATGACACCATGTCAAGGGACAAAACTTGGTCATGGCTTCCAAGAGGTCTTCACTGGAAGGAAGAAACACACTCTGGAAGGACACCATGTCGAGGGTCCCAACATGAGTAAAGAGATCCAGCTCTAGCAACCCTATCGAAGAGATCACCGTGTCAACTACTGGATCTAAGTCATCAGAAATTGAAGTCATGGGAGATAACGCCACATAATTGACCTATGGCGGGGGCAATACCATCTGCATACAAGAACCATTCAGGGAGGAAATCCAGGTGGGGTCAATGAAAGAAAGTTGATCAACAGTCACAACACATCCGTCGTGAGGGAAAGATATAACATGAAAAAGAGTAGACACAATAGCTTTCATGGCATAGACATAATCTCTCCCAAGGAGTAAAGAAAAATCCAAGGGGTCTTGGACTACCATGACATCGATAAAGACAGTCTTCCCTCCCAGAGTTATAAGAAAATGAGGAAGGGTCCCTAAAGGTTGACTAATTCTTCTGTTAAAAGATAACAGATTCTGCGTAACCGGCGCAAGTGGAGGACAACCCAAAGCTTGCCAAGCAATAGAGGAAAAAATACTAACAGACGAACCTTCATCTATCAACGTTTGGGGAACGTCCCGACCACAAACCTGTACTATAATATGGAAAGGAATGTAAGAGGGAAGACGAGGTCCAGTTATCACACCCCAATCAAAATGGATGGCCTCATTACTTGGAGGGGGTCCGACAGGAGAAGGAGGAATAGCCCCCGACATGGTAGATTCTGTATCAACGAGAAAAACATGGGCAGTATCGGGTTTACTCTCTAGTGGGAGAGTAGGATCGACTGATGATGAGATCAGATCGACCACTTGGGTTTCATTCTCCAAGGGGAGAATGGGGTCGACAGGTGTAAACGAATCGACCTCTTTAGTTTCACTCTCTGAGGGGAGAGCGAGATTGACCGAGGATGGTATCGGATCAACCACTGTGTCAACTGGTCCAACTAAGGACGTGACCATATTGACGACATGATCAACTGGATTAACCGATGAAGGGACCGGAGTGATCATTCCATCAACTACAGGTGGGTTGAGAGAAAGCTTGCGATAAGCGGCTGGAAGTTGAGGCTCTGAAACAGTCATGTCTTCTAGTAATTACGAGGCTTTGTCCATATGAGGGCAAAGATGAGTTATATGACTCCCTTTGCATAACATACATGGGAACTTGAATCTACTTTTCTTCTTCCCAACCGTATCATGACTAGTTGACTCGAGGTCATCAGTATGTTGTTCAGAGGTTGATGACATGGGTTGGTCAGGGTGTGTAGACCATACTTCTATAACCTTGGATAGACCAGGGCAATCCTTAAGAATATGGCTACCCTTACAAAGCCTGCAAGGGTACTTGGGCTTACGGGTTGTTTGGGTGATCTTGACATCATCAACACTCCCAGCACGAGTAACAGTAATTGGTTTTTTTCCAACATGTTTGACAGTGGTTGGAGGTTTTGACCCTTGTTGATCTTTCTTCTTCTTCTTATTCACCAGGTTACTAGCTTCAAAACTTTCACTTGACGAAGAAGATGAAACGGAAGGCGACATTGCAAGCGAAGAAGGCAAAGAAGACTTTACTAGTAAAGAAGGTGAAGGATCAACATGAGGTTGATGCTCTTGGGGGGAAGTGCTTGTGACTGAAGTACTAAATGCATTCGGGATTACCTGAGTAGAAAACAACCATACCGGTAATCCAATAGTGAGACCTGGAAGGCTCAAAGTAGCGATGTGAGGAGGACCAATGTTTCCATAAGAAGGAAAAACAAAAGGTTCCCCTGGAGCATAGGTTCCTTCATTCGTCATTTCAGGAACTGACACCATTAAAAACAAAAATCCAATCTAGAGTCCTCTAAAGAAAACAAACAGCACACACTAAAAATATAGTAAGCAAGCAAGTGAACAAAACCTTCTCACAATGAACACACTAGTTGGTGATGAAATCCAACGTCACGGGAATAATGTAAGAAGGGGATGAGATAGAGAAAGTGGAAAAGTTACGTTGACGACCTGCTTAACGGACTTACACCCTGGTGCAAGCTCCCTCACATAATCGTGGGTATACCCTCCAAGGAGCCCGAGTGAGTTTGGCCAACGTCAATTCCTGGTACTGTGAAGACTTTCCCCTTCACAGTCACCTTGTGTAAGAACCTAGAAAGATAGGCCACTAAGGTCACCACCAACAACAATAAATCCTGGGGGGACAGTCGATAGTCCGATCCACACGTAAGGGTAGGGTATCTAGCCCAAAATCAACTCAAAAGGCTTCCACTCATCATTGTGGGTATACCTCCAAGTGATCCCCGTAATACGTGCAATCTCTACACTGATATCAACAGAGTAGGGTGAGTAACTCTGTCAATATCAATGCGACCTCGTGTTTGACCCTTGTGTTAGAAGGGCTTCCCAGGACAAAATGTAATAAGTGGATTTAACCGCTCCCTAACTCAAGATTCTACGTTTGTTTGAACTTTGGAAAGTTATCTTTCACACCTATTCCAAAGCCCTACAACTAATTTAATGTAGGTTTGCTACCAGAAAATATAAAAATGTCTAATCAATTTTTATAAGAACTTTATTTTATGGTTGTTGTTACTCAAAAGGAAGATGGCGTGGACAATATGGTGTTTTGACCGACTCGAAAATTATGCAAAGATATGAAGATGCAATCTTTTCATTTTGATGAAATCTATGCTACGAGAAGGAGAAAACATTTATCATTCCCATATGCACGATGTCTGAAAATATATTTAACTCATTAATATCAAGATTCTCAAGAAATGAGAAAAAGGTACTGAACACCAATGCACGATTCATGGCCCCCCCCGGCCATGAGGAGGAATTTTTTTCATAATTTATGATCAAAAAATGCCAAGAATCATGCAATTTCGCTACTTCAAATGCAAGGATGCCCCCAATCTAATATAAAGCAAGAAATTAAATCTTTTTGTTCCAAAAATTTCACTAAAAGAAATAATGAACTTTCTTAAAACAAAGAAACCCAAACTAGTATTTTCAATTGCATAAGAAAGGTGATCTGTCAAACAATAAGAAAATGATAAAGACCAAGAAACTCAACTTTCAACCGATTGTCGGTCCTTAACCAATCAAGCACACTCAGATTCCGAAATCAGGGAGTATAGCTTTGGCAAGAAAAGTCAAGAAATGAAAGTCAAGAACAAAGTGACAGGAAGAGCCTTGAAATCCTAAGACTGTTCATGCAAGAAAACAAAGACAAGAAAGACACCAATCAATGGTCCAAGAAAATCTTATGAGGCACCTAGACTGATCTGGGCAGTTAAAGATGCCAAAACTCAAATCCAAAAGTTTGAAAAAATGGGTTCACAGGCTGGCAATACTACACAGTGCGAGAATTAGGGATTCTCGCAGGTGGCCCTTGAGAAAAGTGCGAGAACCTCACACTACAACCTAAAGGCAGAGTGCAAACTCTATGGATTCTTGCAGGCTACAGTGAAGTGCAGTGCGAGAACCTCTGAAACTAGTCAAATTTTTGGAAAATGAAGCAAAAATTGAAAAGGCTTCTGGACCCAGAGGGTCTATCAGGATATCCTGAAGACTCAGAGATTGATAGGAAAGGAGAAAAGTGAAACAAGAGAAAATGGCCACAGAAAAATACCAAAAGTCACAAAGAAAATATGGTGCTCCCCAGTATGGTCGCCAATTTTGTTATTGGATAAATCCATAGGTGCAGACACTAACCGATATCCCTAGATCCACCTGGATCTAGAACAAAGCAAGACAAAACATGAGTCTTTCCCTATATTCTAACCATTGAATTAAATAGGAGGCAAGAACAAGTACCATACCTTATTATCGCTTCCTATGGTCTTTATTGCTCCTGCTTCGCTCTAGTGTTCTTGTGCAACCAAGACCAAGACAACACAAACCAACCAAAGTGAAGACAGCACAATCTATTCAACAGTCAATCTATGTATATGATCAAGGAATTATTCAATAAAGTGGGAATAGATTTATGGGAAAGGGACATGCTATTGTATCATATTAATGGAAAGTAAAGATTACAACCTGTGCCTTGATGTCACAAACTTCCTTTCGATGGCCCTTGGCTCCGACACACACATTAGCTCAATCCTTGCATAAAGAATATAAAAACCTCTTGATAGACTTGCTAGAGTCTCCAAGATGTTGTTCAAGCTTCCGTGCTTCACACAATTCTTTCACCAATTCTCCAATGAATCTTGCTTAACCTTTTCCATGAGAATTCACTCAATATATAGGAGAGAATGAATTAGTTGCTTGGATAAGAATGATCCCAAAATATCAGGGAATCCAGTACTAGGATAACCATTCGAATGCCAACCCATCCTTCTAGAAGATTCCCTTCTAGAAGCATCGAGAATTCATCCTTTTCCTTGCTTTAAGAAGAGTTCGCACCCTAGCTGTTCAACATAGTGCGAGAAGTTCGCACCCTGGCTTAAGGCAGCCTACGAGAATGGGTCATTCTCGCAGCGAAATATACTAGCAGCCTGTGAACCTTATTCAAAAATGAGTTTTCTGGGAAGAGATGAAAGTAACTTTTCTCAGGAGAAAGTTCTTATGAAGAGCCTGAATACACCATCATCAATACATCATCATGACGACCAAAATCATGGGTAACAATGTGCTATATCAAAACCTATACCATATCATCCATCAAATGTATACCAACATATGCATCAATGTATAAACCATACCATAATCAACTCATGTACCATGTACCACCAATGACATTCCAAGAAAGTGACTCAAGCCAAAATCACCAAGATGTGCCTCTAATAGAGAATCATAACATCCATAAAACAAATGCCAGGAATATGTCTCAAGCATATATCACCTCAACCATAACATCCCTATGCCCAAGAGGCCTCAAAGATATTCTTTAAGCATATTCCATACATGAATCAAGCCTCAAACAAACACATGTAAAACATACCTTTACTCATGAAACTTGTAGCATATTGTCTCAAACTATGTCACAAACATGTTGTACCTTCAACCATTGTTGTATCATCAACCTAGATGACCTCCTAAGATCTTTCTTGTCCTCGCAGAACCAAGACCTGTTGTCTAGCGGGGCCTCGGGTGACGAGCCCTATGCAACCCGCAGGGATGCCTCACAAGACACTAGTAGTCCTAACCTGCGGGGGTCAACTAAACTAGGGTTTCCTCAGATATTTCCCCTCTTCACTGCAACCCCAAAACTCCCACACTCTTCACTTGTCGCTACCTCATATTTCATCTTCGCTAACATGCCAAATAGATCATTAGTTCACTAGAAGATATTCAATATAATAAGTGAGTGAATGTACTTATGAATGACTCCATGAGGTGTATTTATACTTTTTTGGGGTAACCTCTTTCTTTAATCTTAGGGAATTCTTTACTTTCTTGTTACAACCACTTTACCCTTTCATTAATTGAATTGTAACTAACTAGGGGTTTCTTAACCATTCTTTGAGGATTCTAACTTCAAAAGGCCATAACTAATCAAACATGAGGAGCTACGTGGTGTTCCACCTATCAACGGAAATAACATGACAAGGACTATCCCTCCATGAGTGAGTTACCTACATTTACACCATCATTCATGACATTTTTCCTTGATAAACTACAAATTCCATAACCATACCTTTGGGGCTACCATACTTGTTCAAGGGTTGACATCAATGACAACCAATATTTCAAAAAGTGTGTTTTATTATAGGATAAATTTATCAAGACACCCTAAAATAAATCTTGCATAATGACCTATGACACTGCAAGAAAACAACATAGACTGAAAAATTGATAGAGAAACCTAAACCTAAGCGAAGAAAGAAACAAGGAAAACCTTATTAATAATAACTCTAGGAGTTATCCCCAGTGGAATCACTAATTATGTTGTGGATTATAAACAATATTATAGCTAGGGGTGACCATAACAGATCTATTTTCAAAGAACAATGTTGATCTTTCCAAAAAATAGCCTATGATAATATTTCAATAACTACTAGCTAGTTACAAGAGGTATTACCCGATTCAGATGATTAATTGGAGATGATCCTTGTCAGTTGTCCTCACTCCAAATATCCTCACTCTTTGTTCAATATTGCAGACCTGCACACAAAGAAACAAAAACCTTTCCTCAAACTATTGGCAAAAATGAAAATGAACATAAAATAACTAATTTAAATAATTTCATCAGGTAAATCAACTCCTCAACTCAACACTGAAAAGGAAATCAATTTCAATACAAAAAATCATGATTTATGGGAGGGAAAGGAAATCTTCATTTTATTATCAATAACAACAATACAAAGAAATGTACCTGGTTTTGTTATTGGAATTGTTCATAACCACCGTTTGGATTCCTCCAATCCCAAGCTACTTAGGACTACAACACCTTCAACATTCTTCTCGTAAAAAATATGAGGAAGATCAAAGGATGTTAGGCCCCAATGATACAAATGGGAAATGAACTTAGGGAAACAAGGGTTTCTAAGGAAATGAAGGTCATACAAATCTCGATAATATGATAGCTTTGGATGCTTTGGGATAGATGATAACTCTAGCATAATAATATTTCTTCCTTGTTCTCTTTCCTTTGAGTCTCTTTTATACCATTTCAAGATAGTTGAGATTGTTTTTAAACGAATTTTAGGGAGTTACGGAGTTAGTTTTCTTATAAACCTCGCTCAGGAGTTCATAATTTTGATGTTATATATATGTGTGTGTGTGTGTGTGTGTGTGTGGTGATTTGAGTGCACTTGTTCCTTCACTGAAGGAAAAGGAAAATTACTTGCTCCTTTAATGTGAAAAAAGTGCAAGTGAATTGGTAGGAAGACCTTTTAAGTAAATTTTTGGGTGGGCCCAAGTAGCAAAAGTGGGATATGAAGGTGATAAGGTCCAATCAAAGGCATCTCAACTACTAGGGTGGAAAAAGATGCTATAACATTCTTTCCTTAACTTCTTTCCAAATTTCATATACCCTATGTCATTCCACTATTGATGAATCAAGCCCTGTTAGTGACACTCACATTTAAAAGACAACTAATGTAGCTAATGTTAGTTTTGTTATTCATACATCCTTGCTTGTTAATGTTTATGGATCTTGAATTGGCATGAACAACTAGTGAATTTTGTTGCATGGTAGAGAAACCAATGCCAATTCCCCATGGTCTAACTACCTTATGTGTTCATAGTATATAAATTTCATAACAATTTTTTCTTCATTTCTTTTTCTCTCTCGGCCACTTATACTTAGTTTTCCATTCCTAAAGAAACTCTTGTTTTGTTTTCATTTTTCATTTCTTTTGAGTGCTACGTTTTCCCCCTTAAAATTGTCAACATGTTCTTCATTATGCTTCAATATATATAAGTCTTCAATCAAATAAAAATTATGTTCCTATTTATTCAATAATGAAACTTGGGATGTAGTAGACCATTCAAAGAACCTTTTGATAAAAGGTTGATTCTTTTTTCTTCAAGGCAAGTTTTTATGTAATACCTATATAATAAAAAGTTTAAAGTAATTATATATTGGATAAAGTCTTTTCAATTTCATATTCTATCTTCATTCAAGGCCAAAATTACATAGGATCAACAAAGTTGTGTGCAAAAAATTTAAGGGAAATTAAACCCATAATCAAAATGTTAATAGTCATAGTAAACTATGAGGGATTTAAAAGACTGCAACATGAGTGATAGCTTTCAAAATCTGTACATATCCATAAGGAAAGTGGAAAGTCATATTTATGGCACTTTAAACAAGTATATGGCTAGATTAACTAGTTTAAAAGACCTTTATTGTAGTTGGATTGTGTTTAAATAACCCTTATTACACTTGGATTATGCAATCTAATATATATAATTTAATAAATAAATTTGATAAGAACTTTTTTTTGAATAAAAACAATTTTAACTAAATTTCTATAATTAAAATATCTTACACCTTCTATTCCATTATTTGGGGCATACAAAAACCGTGAAAACTGAGTTAGGGAAAAGGACAAATGCTTCCATATTATTTCTCATTCCAAGAATATAATGCCAAATACCAAGCACTAGACTTGGAAAATTAACTAAACCTTCCATGATGCATGGAATTGAAACACCCATTGATTGACTTTAGAGTGTCATCATTATAAGATTGCAACAATAATGTAATTTCAAATGAAATTTACATCAATAAAATTAGATCTTGGTGATGATTATACATTCCATATTCCACTTCCATTCCACCCCACCATGCTTATATTATTCACATCAACAATTTCAATCACTCGGTAGAAAAAACTAACTATTTAAAATGACAAACACCTCTAAAATAATCGCAATAAAAATCCATATGTTTAAATACTCGAGTTCTTTGCAAGATTACTTAACCAAATATTATACTATACCATTCATTGCATCACAACCACAAAAGACATACCATACACAACATTATATAATGCACAATCAACATGAATCTAAAACAATGATTGAAATGTACAACATGATTACTGGATAACCTAATTCGAAGTCAAAGAGATACCTATAAGAAAATGGAGTACATAAATATCGACCTTGGAGCCATCATAAAACCTTTTAAACTTTCATTACTTCATCCCACATTATATTCCTAGTCACCATTGACACTCGGTGTATTTTGCAAGGATGGAGAGTAAAAAATTAAAAAATAAATTATGACAAATGAAATGTCGAATGCCTCAAATTAAAATTAGTAATGCAAAAACGCACTAATCAAAAATTTTAGATACTTTAATTAGATATGGAACTGAATTTTTGTTAAGGCGATCTTGATAGAATAAAGAAGTTAATACAGAGTAAAGAGTTTATTTATGGAGCCCATTCAAAAGAAGGAGCCACTCCTAATTATAGGTGACTAATCTACAAGAGGTCGAAGTTTTCTTAAATTGCATAAGCTACCTAATTAATTGTCTAATATTTTATTGTCTAATATTTTATTTGAAGAGAAATCAATAATAATATGCTAAACAAGGTAAAAAAAATACCAATCAAATTTAACCACTGGCTTCTAAATTTAGCCACAGCTAATTAAATCACGTAATATTAATATTTGCAGAGACCTATCTCCACGTAATATTAATATTTGCAGAGACCTATTCCGTGTGACGATCTCGATAGTCACTACCTCGGCAAAAGCCTATTCGCGTGTATCGTGCCTACCCATTCCAATATTTGCAAATATTTATATGTCACAGGCCTGAGGGTCTTATAATTGTGTCTCCGAGGTTTCAGATCGATTCCAATTCCAAGTTTCAGGTCAACTCCAATTCCACTGCCTGCTACCAATATGGATTCTTCATCAGCTGCCATGGACGCTCTTCTCAAGCAATTTGAAAGACTTCAGAAACCCATTGATCTCGTTCAGACACTACATGAAAGGCAAGTGAAGGAAGTCCCTGCACGGTACATCCTTCCTTCTGATCAGAGGCCATCCCCTCCTCTTCAAGTCCAGCAGCCTCTTCCCGTCATCGATCTAACAGGCCTGGAAGACATCGATCAACGCTTCAAGATTGTGAGCCAAATAGCCCAAGCATCCCAGGAATGGGGTTTCTTTCAGGTTTGATTGCGTCATAATTTTTTATTTTTCTTTTTCATTTCTGTGTCGATTATCCAACCAACTTCGTTATTGTTTGGGCATCTGACTTCATGGGTTTTCTATTCGTTTGAAGATAATAAATCATGGCATACCTCTGTCATTGTTGGAGAGTGTGAAAGGGGTTTCACAGGACTTCTTTCATCTTTCTCTGGAAGAGAAACGGAAACAGTGCCCTGTGAGGCCTKGTATTCACATGCTTGAAGGCTATGGCCGGTTCTTTGACATCTCTGATGACACGGTCCTGGATTGGGTTGATGCCCTTGTTCATTATATTTCTCCACAGTGGGCCAAAGCAGTTGAGCACTGGCCCAAAACACCCTCAACATACAGGTACAACTCTATACACACAAATACACTGCGCGTGATATTTGAAACCTTGATAATAAGCTTGCATCCATTCTGATACATTACTGTATGCACTATGAAGGGAAACATATGAAAAATATGGGGAAGAGATAATGGGGCTTATAGAGAAGTTGTTGGGTCTTCTTTCGGAGGGTTTAGGGCTGGACCCAAATTATATCCAAACCCTCGACAAGGAACCCCTGCTCCAACTCAGAATCAACTATTATCCTCCTTGTCCTCAGCCAGATCTGGTGAATGGGCTTAGACCCCATTCAGATGGAGATTTACTGACTGTTCTGCTCGATGATGGGGTTGACGGTCTCCAGGTTCGAAAAGACGAGCAATGGTTTACTGTGGCCCCTGTTCCTGGATCTCTTATTATCAACATAGGGGATTTGTTACAGGTAAGTGACATTCTTTGAGCTCCTTTGGCCTTTGAATTGTTTGTCTGATTTGGAGTAGGTATTTTGGTTAAACCTTGGCACAGTGTCTGTAAAATGATGGAAGGATCATGTTATAGCAGATTGTGAGCAATGGGAAATACAAGAGTGCTGAGCACCGGGCAGTGGCGAATACAAATAAGAATCGCATGTCAATCGTCATGTTTTTGAGTCCACAAGATGATGTGTTGATTGGCGCTGCCCCAGACTTGATCGATGAAGCTCATCCTAGCCTGTACAAAGCCATTAAAGCTGAGGAGTATGGAACTGTCTATATGAGCCAAGATGTTCAAGGAAAAGGCCCTCTAGCTGCTCTACTTATAGACCAGGCAAAGCAAGTCAATGTCTAGCCCTTCAATTGCATTTCTATAAGATGTGTATAGAGAGAACAGTTGTAAGTTTTTGACTGGAAAGTCTAATTATAAAATAGTCTGTGTTGAGCACCATCCATCTGTGAATTTTATATGCAAAAAGAAATTTATCATTATCTTGTATATGTAGGATAGAGAATGACATATTTGCCTAGTTCAACTTCCTTACACGTGTTGGTAGTTTAGTTATCCTTTGATTAGTAATCTCTTGTATGAATCCTATCTTTCCCATGAGTTTAATCCGTTTTAAATAAATAAATACAAATTTATTAAAATAATTAATGAAAGTTTTTTCTATATAGCATAGATCCGAACACCAAGTATCACTGAGTGTAAGAAAATATATCAAGGTATTAATTAGACTAAATCCATTTTAAGATAAGATTTTAAGTGCAAAAAAATGAGTGCAATTTATGAATTTGTGTTGATTTATTTTAATTTTTTTTCACTTTTGATATTAAAGATCGAAAATGATTTTTTTTCATTTAATTTTATTAGTGTTACCAACCTATGTATATATGTGTGCATAAATAGAGACCTCTCCCACCCTAGGCTTTGAGACTACCTCATTTCTCTTAAAAGACACTATTAATTGAAAAGAAAGTACAATACACATGATGAAGTTTGGTATGGCCCAATGGTTGCTAATTTGTTTTACAATGGATTAAACAATTAGACAATTTTAGTAGTTGTTATAAATAAAATGCATACTACTTCCTAATACTCATTAATTTAAGATAAGCTCTGTAATAGAATTTAGTCATTTTGCATTGTCCTCAATTCTATTTATCGTTTTTCATTAAAGTTAACATCAACTAAAGTTATGTTAAATCTTGCACATTTTAGTACTATCTCAAAGTACCTTTAAGAAATTTAGGTAGCCTTCGTACTTTCTAAACTTCTTTTCAGCTTGTAGTCTGCAATCTTATGGACCATCTACAATAGTTGGTTGTGATAATTCATTTTCTCGTGTCTATTTAGTGATCAAATGATTTGATTCCCCTTTTGGTAATCGACAATGTTTGCCCAGTCGACATGTCTTGTTCATCGAATACCACGTAGACACTAGAAGGCAACTATTCCAAATAAACAATATATTTAATAAATTCTTCTATGATCGTTTTACAAGAGTATTACAATATATATGCAAGAGAATGAAAGGGTCAAAACCCTATGAACAAATAATAAAAGACCATATGACTAATAAACTATTAATTAATATTAGACTCATTACAGGTCATCCCCTCCTAAAATGCTTCGACCACAAAGCATAGTTAAAAAGGTATGCTTGGAATTAAATTCCCCATTCTCCCATGTAGCTTAGAAACCATGGCCTCATATGCAAGAATTGGTGAGAGGCGTCTAATATTCTCTTGGATGACATTTTCCTTATCATCATCACCTATTGGAGGAGTTTAACACATAACAGGTTTAAGGTCTTTTGTCCTAAATGCATACTCACGTGTACTTCGTGGAATCCCATAAAAATACCTAGCTTCCCTTGAGAAGCCAACCATAGATAATCTTTTCATCCAATTAGGAAGCACAAATTTTGGTGCTACAACCAATGCATGGTTGACAAGGAATGAGGTAAAAAGTCCTTCCAGGAAAGAAGATGATTGCATTTTTTCCCCAACCCATGCCATCACCTAAAATGCATTCTCTTGATTTACAGTGAAGATCCCAAAGCCATTTGATACCTTCACATTGAAGTGGATACAAAGATGTTTCTATTTTGTAAGGAAGTCTATACGTATGCTTGTCTTGTGTGAATGTAATAGCTTTTGATTCTTCTAAAGAAACCTCTTCCATGGAGTTGCTACTCACATATTCATATTCATATTCATTTCATGCATAATTTTCCTTAGTAGTAAGAGCATGTTTATTCATTTGCTCCTTACCTAATTCTGCAAAATCTAATGAACTATTCTCATTTTTAGAAGACACGGAATAATCTTCACGTATAGAAGAAGAAATTGCTACTATAGAAAGAACTTTAGAGGGTTCTGTCGGTTGTTTAATGCCCTTGGAAGGTATTAATGTTGCATCAATTCCACTACTTATTTCATGTATGTTGGATCACTGAGACGGGGGGTGAATCAGTGATAGATAAATTTAATCTTTTTTAACCATATAATGCAAGTGTTATATCAGTGTATCATTATCATCCAATAATTGCAGAGTAAATAAACAATGAACAAATGCGAAATCATACACATACACAATACACCAATGTTTTTACGTGGAAACCCAAAGCGGGAGGAAACCACATAATTATTTTTCTTATATGTCTTGAAGAATTACATTCATTGGAAGCACCAACTTCCTTTGTTTTCTAGCTGCAACTAGAAGGAGGCTCTAACCCCCTAGTTTCTCAGGCTACAACCTGAGGGAAGCTCCAACTCCCCAATTCTATGGCTACAATCAGAAAAAGGCTACAATGCCCTAAGTTCTCCAACTACAACCGAAAGGTGGTGTTGATGGGCCCTAGATCCATTTGACTCAATAGCAGGAACCAAACCCACCACTGAGGCCCAATTAGACTCTGCGGTGTTTAATAGTGGAGTGGTTCTCCATATCTTGCGATCCAGCCAATTAATCGATGGGCTTTATGTTTTCTTGTGAAGGTTTCTCCTTCAGTTCAGACGTTCCCTTTTTTTGTATTTTCTCTTAGGTGGGATTGATATAAGATGGAAGTCGGTATAAACCAACTAGGTAACAAAAATGGAACAATTTTTAACTACTGGAGAAGAGGTTGAGCTTGGGAAAACCCTTTACTCTAACATGTAGGAAATGATTGTCTACCATAGGCCTAGTATTAATACGTTAACCATGTGAATATTTCAATTACTGACTAAGATATAAATTATCAGAAGAAAACATGCATGTGATAAACAATGGCAAGTAAAATAATTCACTTAACTCTAATCATCCATCACATAATAATACAACGATTCATTTTCATCATTAAAGAAAACACTGCAAAACATTGCATCAGATAACTTATCAATTGATTTTAATAGCTCTTACTCGTTACTACATGCATTCATGAGACATAATAGGAAATAATTCTTCTCCACATCCAATCATACACACATTTGATGAAAATATAAACTTGTCTCTGGTCCATAAGAACTTCTCAATTAAAGGCATCTCCAAAACAATTCTTAACAAAACAAAAAATGAGAGTTTCTTGCAACAACCATTGACCTCTGACTAATTGGTCAATGGTCTTATTTATAACATAAAAATAACTTCTAAAGTGTAGAGAAGTAACAAAATTCACCATGCGGCATTCTCTCCTATCATTTTTTCTAATAGTCATCTCAAGATATCACTTAAGAGGGTGACTCTTATCGTACTCTGCCCACTTGATCAACAGCTCCTCGGAGGTGTTGGCATATGGGAATCTATGTTGTTCCATCGGGGCCACGTAAATATCTCTTATCTCTACCGCATGTGCCTGATACTTGACTAGAATGACACTTAACTATTGCAGCATAGCCAGAGCTTTGATTGGGTGCTCTGTGAACTGTCGCACCTGACCTGGTGTTGTGTTTGTCACCTTTGTGAGTTCTTTGGCCCATGATGAATCTTTCTCGGTGTGCGATTTGACTATGTCGCGCAAGTTGACGAAGTCATCAGGCATGCCAAACTCGGGGAGTCCGATACCCTTCATTGCCTTGTTGATTTTGACCCATCTCTTCTCACACTTGGCCCATTTTCCTTGAATCTCCCGATGAGGCTCTTGATCCATTCTTGCCCAATACTCAGACGCATCTTTCCTGCAATAAAAAATGAAATCCTTTAGAAGCTGCGTATAGAGAAACACTGGGTAAAATACATGTATGAAGTGTAAGCATGAAAAATCCAAACGGGTACATACCTGTAAAGATTTCCAAACCTGATTATTTGATACTCATGGGATCTCTGCAACTTTTGAATTGCTTGTTTCTCTTATGTTAGCACTGCCATTTTTCTCTAGTTAGGGTGGGTCTTAGTCGGGTTACGTCTGTGTGCCATAGAATGAAAGATCGGGTACGGAAAAAACTTGAGGGTCAGAGTCATGCCAGTGGCTGGTTGGCCAAATAGAGTAGACAGTGTCTATTGTATGTAATTTGAGCTCGATTGAAATATAACGTAAAAGTCTTGAAACTTTGATGAAAGGATTATGGTTGTAGCAGTTGGATGTATCGTTTCTTTTCTTTACGTATGTATTTCTTGTGTTCTTTGTCCATATATTTTTCTACTTGATCCGGAATGTATTTTCAGTCTTGGGATTCGCTGCATAGCGCCCCTTGTTCGCTCCATTCAGACAAACCGTGTTTCCTCCAAGTTAACTCCGAATTCATCCTCAGTGGTGCTCCGAGTTGCTTTGTGTATTTTCCTTTCCGAAACTTTGCAATTTAATTCAACGTGGGTCGACGACGGAGGGAGGCGTGTGATTTGTTCTATCGGTAAATTCAAACGGTCCTTTTGAAAAACCTCCAATGCCCACTTATTTCATCATACAACACTGACGTGGCAAGACTGGCTTGGGACACGTGGCAATGAAGACTGGTGAATTAACTCGCGATTATTAGTCGGAGTCGATACTTTCCTCCAGTTGTGCGTTCTTGAACTAAACCTGGGATCATTGATGCTGAAAAAGGTGGCGGGGATCGACGATCGGGGATAAACCTATCATGTATTTTCCTTTGGGTTAGTGTCTTCAGAGCTCCCGATGCTGAAACGTTTCGAGAGTCAGCGATCGAAGAAGAAATTTTAGCATAGTCCGAATGTTCATTTTGGTTTGGTCTTCTTTGTTTCACTAAGCGTGTCGGGTATCGGCCATCGGCGATATCATTTATTTTTTCCTTAACGTTTACTCTTTTCTCCTTTCACCAAGGCCGAATGGGATCGATTGTCGGCGATATCCTTGTGTGGTGTTTTTCGCAAAAGAAAACTTCATTTTTTCGATGTCGATGAAGATTGGCACTCGAGGACTGTGGTTTTTCTCTCGATTGGTTTTCTTTCATCTTTTAATTCCTTCTGATGTTGAGTTTGGGCACATCGGGTGAAATTTTTTGGTTGTTAATTCTTTATTTAAAAGTTAATCCTTTTAAGTTATTGGTTTTCATAGATTCAAGCAAACTTTGAAATACTTAATGAGAGTCAAGATGATAAGAAAAAGGAAACATTTTTCATAATGAAGTCACATTAGACAATGCAAAAGATTAAGTGGTATCCAAAAAGTGAAATTTGACATGGATTTTCAGGGTGTGTTGAGTGCTCAACAAAGGGTGACTTACTGGGCGAAGGAATAATCTTTGTTCCTTCCTCGGGCTTGACTGATGAAAAAAACTGATTAGGAACTTAACTGGTTTTCATCAGAGCTTCTTTTACCTTTGCGTTTGGAATTTTCCTGGTTGATGCATCTGGATCTCCCTGTGGGGTTTTAAAACCTTTATTCCACCTTCTTTTCCTGTGACTTTGACTCATGCCTTCTTTTGAAAAGATTCTAGTAAAGCATTCACAGACACTAGGCACTTTTGTTACCTTCATTCATTTTCTATGGTGTTGCTTCACTGCCAGCGAGCATCCATAGCCCCGACAGAATCACCCTGATGTCACAAACCTTGTTCCTCTACCAGTGAGTGTCCATAGACCCAGCGGAGATATTTGCATACCCTCTCCTAATGTGTGCTCATTTGATATAGTTGACTTTTATTTTGGCAGAATTCCCTGAGCGAGCGGGAGAGAAGGACATCTATTATTTGTAAAAAATATGAGATGATTAAGGTGAATCTTACTAGATCTATCTCTGAGGTGCATGTATTCCTTTCCAAGTTTCCTTATTTCCCTTAAAGTATTTCCAAACCACTAAGCAGACACTTCCGCATTTCTCCAAAGTTGTTTCTCTGCACAGGTTAGATGGAAAATCCCTTGAAACAGCCGCGGGTTCCCCATCGTTTCTTTTGTTTGTATGTGAGCGACGAGTTAGGAAGAGAGTTCTCTATGTCGCATGATTTGAGTTCAACCATTTTATTGCAAAAAAAAACCTTTTAAAATCTCAGAAGGATGATCATGAAAGACAAAACAAAAGGTAAAAAATGCAAAAGATAAATCGACGCATCAAAAGAAAAAATAAACAAAATTAAAACATTTTTTTAATTAATGAAAATAGTGTTTAAGGTCTTGGCCATTTACTAGGAGAGTATCATATTATCCCCTCAGATTCTATAGTCGATATGTGCCTAACCCAATCTATTGGAAATGTTTAACAGGTAGCGTATGCTTGTCATTGATGGCAAGTACAACAATGAAGATTGCATGAATAAAAGAAGAATGTAACAGACGGGCACCATAAGTGTTTTGGGAAGAAGCTGCAGAGCAACCTCGATGAAGCTACAGAGAAACCTCGATAAGATCAGAAGAGATAGTGCAGAGGATGTTTAGTATGTTTTATAGGTAGCGTAATCTTGTTTTTGATGGAAAGTACAACAGTAATGATGGCTTGAGTACAGCAGCGATGATCAACAGGCAAAGAGAAGATAAGTCCAGGAAGATCGAATGATTGAAGGCCCGAGAAGCATTTCTGATCATTGGATCCCATCCAAAATTCCCGACAGCATGAGGGCCGTCAGATCTGAAGAAAGACAAGAAGAGGGCGTTGAAGAGGAGAATAGTTCTCAGGCATCAGATTTGAGAGCAGGGTCCGACCACCGTTGGATTGAGGAAAACCTGCATGTTCTTTAAAGTGCAAGGAGAAGTGAGCGTAATCTCAAAATGAAAAATCCCGACTGAACCTGAACCTTCAGATCAAGATGTGATCTAGACCGTCGACCCAACTCACGTCAGCAGACCACGTCAGCTAGCGACATGTGGCACAACCAGGTAATGACAAATGTCAGACTGATTCAACATTTCAGGCACATGTGAGTCACGAATCAGAGTCACACGTGGCAGTATTCAACACGTGTCAATCCACATGTGACGTCAACAGATGGACACCCTGTCGGAGTTTCGGGGATCGAGAGTTGGAGATGTCAAAGAATATTGACATCAAGAATCCCGATTTCGCGATATGTGAAATCACGATGCAATCTGAGTCGTCAGATCAAGCTTTGATCTGGACCGTTGATTCCAGTCAATGGAGAGGCATCAGGGATCGAGAGTTGGACATGACAAAGATTATTGACATCAGGAACCCCGATTTCGCGATTTAATCGCAGTCGTTAAGTTAAGAAGTGACCTGGACCGTTGATCTGATTTCTTTATGGAGCATCAGGGATTGGAACTTTGAAGTGACAAAAACACTGGACATCAAGGATGTCGAAATCACGATACGTGAAATCATGATTTAATCGCAGCCGTTGAATAGAGATCAGATCTGGACCGTTGACATAACTCCATATCAGAGTTTCGCGGATCGCGACATCAAGAGGAATAGAAAACAAGGCAACAAGAATGTTGAAATCACGATATGCGATATGGCGATTCAATCACAGCTGTTAAATCAAGCTTGGATCTGGACCGTTGATGTAACTCCATATCGGAGTTTCGGGGATCACGACTTGGAGAGGCAAGAACACAATGCAACAGGAATGCCGAAATGTCGAAACCCAATTTAAAGACAAAATTAATAAAGCTCATCCAACGGCGTAGATTAACCTGAAGAAGATCCGAGGGCTACTGTTGCACGACACAGTGTAACTGCTAGAAACCATTGATGGATTCTACCAGAGGATGCGAAGAGACTTCTGTGTGATTTCCAGAGGAGCTGAAGAGTTACAAGGAATCTGCCAGTGGAATGAAGATGATTCGTGGAGGAAATTGACAGCTGGATGAGGGTTGGAGCCTGTAACTGAAACAGAGAAGGTGAGCTCGACTTTCACAGAGAAGATGAAGAGTCTCAAACTGCCATAGAGGCTGAGAAATCTCAACATAACACCCAGTGATGTTGAACATGTGGTTGAACTGCCAGAGAAGCTGAAGAGTCGCGATGATGATCACGCAGAGAACTCGAGAGGTGGAGGAATTTGGCGTGGAGTGAGGATGCAGAGGCATTGCGAATATTGCATGCACAAAGACAACAGAGACTATAAGAATGCGGAACAAAGAAGAGAAAAGGTTGTTGTCGCTGTGTAGGATAATTTAGGGGTGTGCAAGGAGGCAGAGCGCAGGAGCAGAAAATGCACAGTAGAGGAATGTTGCATTGAAAGGATATGGCGCAGAGAGCATAAAATGGAGAAGAATAGAAAGTGCAAGGGGTGTGCAGAAGACACTGATGCAGACAGGGCAGAGCAGTGTAACAGAACAACGACAAGGCTGGTAAGCCATTGAATAACTTTATTTCACTGTAATGAGTTGTAGTAACAAAGATTTATATTTAAGGGTGGTTGGGAGGTGCTCGGGAGGACTATTGTCCTCAGAAGTTCAAGTGGGTGCTTGAACACAGGGAGTTGTAGCTTCCATCTAGTTGTAGCCAGAGAAACCAGGGTGGCAGGGTGGTGCAAGGGAGAACTCTTGTTCTTTGTTATACAGGTTGGTGCCTGTATAATTGGAAGTTTGTGCTTCCATCTAGTTGGTGCTGGAAACACTCAGGGAGTTGGTGCTAGAGAAACCAGGGATTTGGTGCTTCCTTCTAGTGGGTGGTAGAGAAAACAGAGAGTTGGTGCTCTCAGCAAGTAGCAGCTTGCAAAACTGAGGTTGTAACCTCATTATGAGTTGGTGCTCATATGTATGATAATGTAAAGAATGTAACTATTACTTATCATATAAAGAAAAAGAGGTTTTTA
>ML782564.1:385261-404717 GCA_009831015.1 Picea engelmannii | reverse complement strand
TCAGTGCTCCTAAGAAACCTGATATAGGTCCTTCATTTGTGAGAAAGAAAAGCAGGCGTGAGAGTGGGTGTAGCAGTTTTCTCTTGTGATTGAATATGGACATAAAAGCCCTGGATTGAATACATCATGGAAGAAAAATGAAATTTGAAGTAATAGAGATCGATGAGATTCAATGGGGAGATCCAAGGGCTATTTAAAAAGTACAAGTTACAATTGCACAGTGTTCAAGTAGGACAACAACATTCTGATGTACAATATGATACACATGACATCCTGTAGAGACAACTAGAGGAAAGATCTTGTCAAGGAAAGTTAACCTTTTGGGAACAAAGGGGGAAAATGACAGAAGCAGAGAGATAACAGTGACAGGGGGAGTCATCCACTCATGAGAAGATTGATAAAGGAGTCCGAGTAAGAGAGGTGAGCAATTTTGAATTTTCCACAGAGGATACAACAGAAGTTGAAGATGAACAGGTCCAAGAATCAGAAAGAGAAGACTCTGGTTTAGACACAAATATTCTGCAGGCCTCAAATGAGAGAGTCCATCTCGTCAGGGGGAGTTTGCATTGATTTAATATCTGATACCTTCTAAATTACTGCAACAGCTCAGGGGGAGCATGTTATCTTTGACATTGATGTCAAAGGGGGAGAAAAGAATCTGGGTGCCTTTGTTTCCATCAATGCCAAAGGGGGAGATTGTTGGAAATGTTTAACAGGTAGCATATTCTTTTCATTGATGGCAAGTACAACAATGAAGATTGCATGAATATAGCAAGAATGTAATAGACGGGCACCAGAATTATTTTGGGAAGCAGTTGTAGAGCAACCTCGATGAAGCTGTAGAGAAACCTCGATAAGATCAGAAGAGATAGTGCAAATGATGTTTAGTATGTTTTATAGGCAGCGTAATCTTGTCATTGATGGAAAGTACAGTAGTAATGATGGCTTGAGTACAACAACGATGATCAACAGGAAAAGAGAAGATAAGTCCAGGAAGATCGAATGATTGAAGGCCCGAGAAGCATTTCTGATCGTTGGATCCCATCCAAAATTCCCAACAGCATGAGGGCTGTCAGATCTGAAGAAAGACAAGAAGAGGGCGTTGAAGAGGAGAATAGATCTCAGGCGTCAGATCTGAGCACATGGTTCGACAACCGTTGGATCGAGGAAAACCTGCACGTTATTTAAAGTGCAAGGAGAAGTGAGCGTAATATCGATATGAAAAATCCCGACTGAACCTGAACCGTCAGATCAAGATGTGACCTAGACCGTCGACCCAACTCATGTCAGCAGACCACGTCAGCTAGCGACACATGGCACAGCCAAGTAATGACAAATGTTAGACTGATTCAACATTTCAGGAACATGTGAGTCACGAATCAGAGTGACACGTAGTAGTATTCAACACGTGTCAATCCACGTGTGATGTCAGCAGATCGACACCCTATCGGAGTTTCGGGGATCGAGAGTTGGAGATGTCAAATAATATTGACATCAAGAATCCCGATTTCGCGATATGTGAAATCATGATGCAATCTGAGCCGTCAGATCAAGCTTTGATCTGGACCGTTGATTCCAGTCAATGGAGAGGCATCAGGATCGAGAGTTGGACATGACAAAGATTATTGACATCAGGAACCCCGATTTCGCGATATGCGGATTCGCGATTTAATCACAGTCGTTAAGTTAAGAAGTGACCTGGACCGTTGATCTGATTTCTTTATGGAGCATCGGGGATCGAAACTTTGAAGTGACAAAAACACTGGACATCAAGGATGTCGAAACCGCGATATGAGAAATCGCGATTTAATCGTAGCCGTTGAATAGAGATCAGATTTGGACCATTGACATAAATCCATATCAGAGTTTCACGGATCGCGACATCAAGAGGAATAGAAAACAAGGCAACAAGAATGCCGAAATCGCGATATGCGATATGGTGATCCAATCACAGCCGTTAAATCAAGCTTGGATCTGGACCGTTGATGTAACTCCATATCGGAGTTTCGGGGATCGCGACTTGGAGAGGCAAGAACACAATGCAACAGGAATGCCAAAATGCCGAAACACAATTTAAAGACAAAATTAATAAAGCTCATCCAACGACGTAGATTAACCTGAAGAATATCTGAGGGATACTGTTGCACGACACATTGTAACTGCTAGAAACCATTGATGGATTCTACCAGAGGATGCGAAGATACTTCTGTGTGATTTCCAGAGGAGCTGAAGAGTTACAAGGAATTTGCCAGTGGAATGAAGATGATTCATGGAGGAAATTGACAGCTCGATGAGGGTTGGATCATGTAACTGAAACAGAGAAGGTGAGCTCGACTTTCACAGAGAAGATGAAGAGTCTCAAACTGCCACAGAGGCTGAGGAATCTCAGCATAACACCCAGTGATGCTGAACCCGTGGTTGAAATGCCATAGAAGCTGAAGAGTCGCGATGATGATCACGCAGAGCACTCGAGAGGTGGAGGAATTTGGCGCGGAGTGAGCATGCAGAGGCATTGCGAATATTGCATGCACAAAGACAACAGAGACTATAAGAATGCGGAACAAAGAAGTGAAAAGGTTGTTGTTGCTGTGTAGGATAATTTAGGGGTGTGCAAGGAGGCAGAGCGTAGGAGCAGAAAATGCACAGTAGAGGAATTTTGCATTGAAATAATATGGCGCAGAGAGCATAAAATGGAGAAGAACAGTAAGTGCAAGGGGTGTGCAGAAGACACTGATGCAGACAGGGCAGAGCAGTGTAACAGAACAACGACAAGGCTGGTAAGCTATTGAATAACTTTATTTCGCTGTAATGAGGTGCTTAAGAGGACTGTTGTCCTCAGAAGTTCAAGTGGGTGCTTGAAAACAGGGAGTTGTAGCTTCCATCTGGTTGCAGCCAGAGAAACCAGGGTGGCAGGGTGGTGCAAGGAAGAACTCTTATTCTCTGTTATACAGGTTGGTGCCTGTATAATTGGAAGTTGGTTCTTCCATCCAATTGGTGCTGGAAACACTCAGGGAGTTGGTGCTTCCTTCTAGTTGGTGCTAGAGAAACCAGGGAGTTAGTGCTTCCTTCTAGTGGGTGCTAGAGAAAACAGAGAGTTGGTGCTCTCAGCAAGTAGTAGCTTGCAAAACTAAGGTTGTAGCCTCATTATGAGTTGGTGCTCATATGTATGATAATGTAAAGAATGTAACTATTACTTATCATATAAAGAAAAAGAGGTTTTTACCCTGTATGGGTCTCCTCAGGAAATATCTGTCTCTGTGTTTCTCATATATGTGTGACTGATGCTGAATGTGCCATTGTTTATTTCCCTGCATTAATGTGATCATCATTCAGTGTTTCTGCAAAGAGTTTAAAAAGAAGAATAATTGTTTAAGCACAGTAACAACTGATTCACCCCCCCCTCTCATTTGTCCAACACAATCTTCTCAGCCACCTGGAAAGGTCCGAACCATAGATTCTGAAACTTAGAATGATTTCCTTTAGGCTCATTTGCTCTGTCCCACTTCAGGACTAGGTCTCCTACTTCAAAATTATTCTCTTTAGCCTTATTCTTATCAAGACATCTTTTAACTATCTGTTGGTGGTCTATGAATTTTGATTTAGTTTTCTCCCTTTCTTCTTCTAGCATGAGCAGGGTGTCAATTCTTCGTTGTAAGGTTGATGAGGGATGTCCCATGGACTCTTGAGGAAGCTGAAGAGATGGAAGATATAGTCTGTTTAAGAGAATGGCTTCCTGTCTGTGTACTAGAAAGTATGGGGAATTCCCTATATCTTCCTTGGGTGTGACTGTGTCAGCCCATAAAGAGTCATGGAGTAGATTATGCAAATTTCTCTGGTTGTCTGCAACGATTTTCTTCAATATCCTCATAAGGTTCTTATTAGTTGATTCTACCACTTCGTTTCCTTGTGGATAATAATTTGCAGAGTATCTAATTATGATTCCTTTGTCCAGGGAAAAATCTGTCAGAAAGGTGGAAGAAAAGTAAGCTGCATTATCAAAAAAAAGAACAAAAGGGACATTGAACCTTGTGATTAATTGTTGCTCTATGAATTGGATTACCACCTTCTCGTTTACATAAGTCAAGGGAATGGCCTCTTCCCATTTCGTGAAATAATTGGTGGAAGTAAGTATGTACTTGTGTTGTTTTGAAAATGTTGGTGTAATCTCTCCTATGATATCTAACCCGCATTGCTCAAAAGGCCTAGAAATAGTCGTTGGTTAGAATGGGACTACTTCTCTATTTTCTCTCCCAGTGCTTATTTGACAAGTTTTACAGTTTCTAGCGTGTGTGTGAGTGTATTAAAACAAAGTGGGCCAGTAATAGTCGGCTCTTAGTATCTTATGAGAAGTGTTGTCTCTTGCAATGTGTCCACCGACAGGGCCATCGTGGAACTCTTTTAGAACTTTATCTGCATCTTCACGTTCAAGACATCTCAAAAGTACTCCATCATAATTAATCTAGAAAATTACCGAATTTATGAGGCGATATTGTGCAGATTTTAACCTGAGAGCTCTCCTTTCCCTAGGGTTGAGGTTTTCTTGACAAGTCCCATGGTGTAGGAGATAATTCAGTTTCTCATACCAAGACTCTTGTCTTGGGAAAATGTATGATGCTTCACCACACCGTAATTCCATTTCATTCTCCCATCCAAGGTCTTCATTTACTTGGTCTTGAGATTCAACTCCCAGTTTGCATAACCCTTGTCCTTTAATTAGTTTACCAGGTTTTATATCTAAATAAAATTCTTGAACTACTACCATCCAATTTCCTCTTCTTTCCCCCATCTCCTGTTGAGTAAATAGGGATTAGACTGCAGGGTGAGGAACGATTACTTTGGTGTGGTTCTTGAGGATGTAAGATCTAAAATGTTTTACTGCCTTATAAACCATGTAAGCCTGTTTATCTATAGCAGGATAGTTAAGTTCAGCACCTTGGAGGTTAGTTCTCATGAACGATACCGGGGCTTCATTTTTGTCATCATCATTCTGAGTTAGTACCGCAGCTAACGATTGGTCAGAAGAGAAAGTATAGAGGAAGAAATCTTTGTTGAAATTGGGACTTCATAGCACTAGGGTTTGCAAGATTGTAGTTTTAATATAGCCTCCTTCCGTTCATCATCCCACTTAAACTCAACATCCTTACGAATCATTTTTTGTAAGGGTTTGATAGTTTCCATGAAATTGGGAGTGAACTTCCTCACAAAAATTATTTTCCTGAAGAATGACTGCATAGCCTTCTTGTTGTGCGGAAATGGAAGTTATTTTATAGCCTTAATCCTTTTTGGGTCTATGCGAATGCTTGCTTGAGATATAATGTGGCCTAACAACTTTCCTTCCTTGACACCGAAAATAGTTTTCTTAAGTTTTAAGGATATGTCGTATTTCCTACACCTTTCGAAAATATGGGTTAAGTGTTGGATGTGATCTTCTCTGTTATTTGAATACACAGTTACGTCGTCCAAATACACTACTACACACTTGTTGATTAGTCCTGGGAATGCTACGTCCATGATCTTCTGGAAGGTCGACCCTACGTTGATTAGCCCAAAGGGCATGTGTTTGTAAACAAAAGTTCCCCACTTGGTTCAGAAGGTAGTTTTCAAGCAGTCTTCTTCTGAAACTAGAACCTGGTTGTACCCTGAGAAACCGTCTAGTAAGGAGAAAATTTTGGAGCCAGACACGGTCTGCAGGAGTTTCTCCATTGGTGGGACTAGGTAGTTGTCTTTTTCTAAATCCCTGTTGATATTTTTGAAGTCTACGCATAGGTGAATCTCCCTAGAATATATCCTCAAAGGAACTAAATTAGCTACCCATGCAGAGTGTCTAACCTGGAAGATAATTTTGGCATCTAACTGTTTCTTTAACTCCTGACACATGAGAGGCTCTAGGGATGGGTGATACTTCTAGATTTTGTTGGAAGGGTTTTACTTCAGGTTTTAGCGGGATGTTTTGTTGAACGATACAGGTGTCATAGGTTTTCAGGTCTCGGTAGGACCATGCAAAGACATATTGAAATTATCTGAAGAGTTTGAGATAAGCCTTTCTTTCCTCTTTAGATATTGTCTTTTCGAGGTTTATGTTTTTTGGGTTTTTCGGGGTTCTGATATTTATAGTTTCATGCATGGGACAGGAACTACCAGTCTTCACAGTTTTTGACCCCTTAAACCTTTCCTTTATGGTCAAAAAGGTTTTCTAAATTGGCTATTGCCTTAGGAATTGTGTGAGACTTCGATTTTTCTGTTGGTTGATCTATCCAAGGATCAGCCTCTATTATTTGTTCTTGGAGAACTTCATCGTCGATAGCCTAGTCTTTAAAATTATCCTAGTTTGTCAAAAAGTTTATGATATGTTCATCTCCTTCAAAGACCTTCCAATTAGAAATATTGTTGGGCACTGACAGTTTGTAAAGTAGCTCCACAATGAACTGGGAGGTTTCATAATCTTCTAGAGGTGATAGCCTTAAAGAAGTAGTGGCCAGAGAATCAAGAAGAATTTTCTTTGCTTTGGGAATCATTGTAATGTTGAAAGATTCAAAATGTTCTATGAGCCTGTGCACTTCCTGTTGGTAGTTCTTTAGGTGTGCAGAGTTGTAGTTATAATATTCCTTATCTTTCTGAAAATGATTTCAGAGTCTTTGAAAACCTTTAATTCTTTGGCGTTTAGGTCTATAGGTTTCTTTAGCCCCTGTAGTAGAGCTTCATACTCGGTGGTATTGTTTGTGCACTCAAACTCAAGTCTACAGGATAGAAAATGTCATTTACCTTTAGGATTATTAAGGATGCACCCTACCCTAGACCCTTCTTTTGATTTAGAGCCATTAAAGTATAAGGTCCAAACTTGTGGGAAGAATCTTTCAGCTTCTTTTTTCCTGTCACTTTCCTCTTTTCCTCCTGTTTGTTATGTGATTTCTAACACGGATTCTTGGCAGAAAAGGGTTTCTTCTATCGTCATCGACAAATCCTCCTGAAAAGACATTTCAGAATTTTGGGTAAGGGGAAAATTAGATCAGAGAGGGGAGAAGTTTCCGAAGTAGGAATCACATGAGTAATTGCATAGCATAGGGAAATTTGTCAATGAGGGATTGCTTAGGGTTTCTAGGTCAGTAACAATATGTTTTAGATATATTTCCCTATTGATTCTGATCATGTTTGTGTGCCCTTTTAATTGTAACCAAAGGTGATCTCAGTCTATACTAAAGTATCCATTTAACTTATCAGACTAGTCTCAGCTTAATAATAATACACAAGATTCTGGGATATCTACTACAATGATGTCAATCACTTGCACAAATTTAGGATGTGTCACTATTCTGATAATTACATCTTTGAGCTCTCCCATGACCTTCACCTGGGTTCTGTCTAATTTTATTACATGCTTGTCACTTTTGACAGGGACTGCATTTATTTTTTTGCAAATAGACAGTGGCATAACATTAGAGGATGCTCCTGAATCGACCAAATAGTTATGGAGGTTTTTGTTGAAGACTTTGAATGTTAAAAGGAACGGTGGGACAAAAGGTTTTCCCTTCTTATCTTCAGAGAAAACATTCACAGTTGGTTTATTTCCTGGATCTGTGGGATTTAGATTTCTTCCATGATCAATTCTTATCATAGGGTTTTCTACTGGTTTCAAATCTTGTAATAAGAAGTCTTTTTGCTAAGGGATTCTACATATTTCCATAACTGATATATTAGCCTTCAACTTCTTCAAATCTTCTACTATGTTGTAATTGATCTTGGGCAATTCTCGTGTATGGATGTTTATAGGGTTTCTTCAAGGAGCGAAAGGTGTTTTTGGGTGATCGAGGGTTTATCTTCCTCTTGAAGTTTGGGTAGTAGTGAGATCATTTGAGACAGGTTGACATTTACTTCATGTTTGCACCACCGAGACCTCTGCGAGTGGTTTTTGAACCTCAAATAGGTCGTCGAAAGGAATAATTAGGTCAGGATCCCATATTAGCATGGTTGTATCTTATGGTGGATAAATATCTTCCTGATCAACAACATTCATAACTAAACTGTTTGAATGTTCGGTTAGGGAAACCTCATCTAGAAACCAGTTGGTCATCAAATTCATGGCATGTACCCATTGAGGGCAGTCTCTTTCAAAGTGGTTATCTTGATGATAAGTACATAAAGAGTCGGATGCTACATTTCCTAGACAAACGTTTAGGTTGGCTGGGGGAGGTTCAACTGCTTTGAATGGTGGGTTCCTTTTAAAGAAAGGATTATAGGGCCTTTGGCCTTGGTTTCCCTCCCCCACACTTCTTTTCATGTCTATGATTTTGTTTGATAACTTCTTAACCATGCGTTGTAGGTCCTCTATGTCTCCACTTCCCTTTTCAGGAGCTTGTGCTTCTTGTTTCCCTGGGGGTCTAGTGAGCAATAGTCCTCTCCGAGGAGGGGGTTGAGCTTCTTTCTTAACTAAGGAGACCTGAATTTACTTGCATCCTTTCATTTGAAACTCTATCGTTTTGGCTTCTTCAAAATTCTCATCTAGGGTTAGTTTGGCAACCCTCTTCACAAACATGGGAATAGAAGTTAGGAGAGAATTAGCATATACTTCGATTTACAACTCCTGAGTAGGTTTAGCTTCAGGATAGAATTTATTTAAGATAGTTGTGAATCTTTGGTTGAAGTCTTTGACCCTTTCCTTTGAACTCATGGTGGTGGAAAAAAACTCAACCATCAAAGCTCCTATAGTAGTTTCTTCTGCAAATTTATCCAAATTTTTTTTTTGAAACTTCTTCCAACTAGTTATGGATCCTACAGGTAAGTTAAGATACCATGTGGAAGTTGAATTATCAAAAGTGTAGAGAAAAATATTGTAAACTACGTCTTCATGTTGGACATTCATAAGTCTAATCGCTAGTATGAATTTATTGATATGGTCTTTAGGAAATCCTGAGGTCTCGGGGTCAAACTTAGGAAGTAACTTCTCTGGATGTGAGGGAATTTTATGGACTCACCCTTGTTATTGGATAAATCCATAAGTGCGGACACAAACCGATCTCCCTAGATCCACCTGGATCTAGAACAAAGCAAGACAGAATGATACTCTTTCCCTAGATTTTAACTATTGAATGTACTAGGAGGCACGATTAAAGAACATACCTTATGATCGCTTCCTTTGGTCATTGTTGCTCCTGCTTCACTCCAGTGCTCTTGTACAGTCAAGATCAAAACAATACAAACCAACCGAAGTGAAGAAAGCACAATCTATTCAAAAGTCAATCTATGTATATGATCAAGGAGTTATACAATCAAGTGGAACGAACTTTATGGGAAAGGGACACATTACTGTATCATATTGATGGAAAGTCAAGATTACAACCTGAGCCTTGATGTTGCAAACTTCCTTTCGATGGCCCTTAGCTCTGACACACACACTTGCTCACTTGTGTGAAGAAGATCAACCACCTTTGATAAACTTGTTGGAGTTCCCTAGTTGTTGTAGCTTCAGTCCTTCACACAATCTTTCACAAATTCTCCAATGTCTCACTTAACCTTGTTTGATTCTAACCTTTTCCATGAGAACTCTCTCAATATATAGGAGATAATGAATTATTCACTTGGATAAGAATGATCCCAAAATATCTGGGAATCAAGTACTAAGATAACCATTCGAATGTCATCTCATCCTTCTAGAAGATTCCCTTCTAGATGCTTCGAGAATTCATTTTTTTCCCTTCTTTAGAAAGAGTTCACACCCTAGAAATACAACATAGTGTGAACTTCTCGCACCCTGGCTTAAAGCAGCCTGTGAGAATCATGCATTCTCGCAGGCAAATACACTAGCAACCTACGAACAGTCCTCAAAAATGTGATTTCTGGAAAGAGATGAAGGTAACTTTTCTCAGGAAAAAGTTCTAATGAAGAGCCTGAATACACCATCATAAATACATCATCATGATGACCAAAATCATGGGTAACAGAATTCCCCCCAAAGTATGAGGTTGGAACTAGTGACAGCCGATATACTTTGTAAGCTGCATGTGTGTGTCAAGAACTAGGAGCACATCTAATCGGAAACCTACGAACAACCAAGCATCTGCATAAAATCATATATATCAATTCTGAGGTAGGCATTCCCATACTCAGATCATAGACTGATGACATTATAGACAAAGGTCATGGCCACCAATCATACACTGTGGATCCAAGCCGTCAAAATATAGCATAGCCACCTGAATACATTGTGGATCTATGCGATAAATTTCAAATGAAGATGACATAGCCACGAAACATACATAGTGGATCTATGTGTCGCAAATTATACATACTCCATCGTAACCTTGACCACAAAGATAATGTCCAGGGTCTTCAATCTCATCACCCAAAGTACGAATCTAACCATGTGATTACATGTGGTGAAGTCGAACATGGTAGAAACCACTTGATTACCGGTCATTGAGGAAACCATTAACAAGTGCGAGGGAAATCACCATTGATGTCAATGAATCCAAAGGTACTATAGTACAATCCATCGACTGTGAATAAATGAGTTGATGTCGAACATCCGACGGAATCTTTCGATCAGGGGTCAATGATGTAAACCCACTGTCGAAAGCGAGGAAACTTGCCATTGAGGCATGCAAGCTCCAAGGTACTAAATAATTTCTAAGTCTTGATTCCAGATAATGAGATGAAGATGACGGAACAAAACTCATCACAGGAGGGCCTTGATGTATCCCCCATCAATGAAAAGAAATGAGTAATAGAGTTTGAAGGTGAAACAAAGAATTTTGCAAATTGGACTGGACACAGGGAAGGCCGACACAGAGAGAATGGATAACTGCAGATAGCTGACTCAATATAGGTTTCAGATGGACTTCTCTTGAACATATGAACGACACGACCAATGATTTGGAAGCATTGACTCAAAGACGACACAGGGAATGACCTTTTAGCAAATCGAATGAGAGACAAATGGATTTCCCAAACCGAATTCAAATGCGATGAATAGGGGGGGTCATGTTCAAGAGCGACACTTATTGCCAATCAATACGAAGATGAAAATATATCCCTTTCCCAAATTTTCCCCCACCATTTCTGGCGAGTACCTCTTTATTTTTGCGCAAGATTGAGGAGGATAACATATGCTTGTTGATGTAATCTCATCCTTCGGATGAGTCCCTCGGAGTATTTTTAATGAAACGTAAGAAAGAGTGGTTCGGTCCCATCACGGGTCTGTCAATGTTTGTTTAACGAGTCCAGAGATAGAAAACTCGAAGGTTTTTCAAGATTATAGAGTTTGGAAAAACACTTAAAAGAGAACTCTCTTAGTTCCTTTTTCGTAAAATAGTCTGGATGAGACCGAAAAAGAGAGAAATTATCGCTCACCAGACGTGTACTTCAAATACTTTATCGAGCGTGAAAATAGCAAGGTCGCTTAGCGATCTTTTCATGTTTAGAGAGTCTGAAAAAAGATTAAAGAGGACTCCAGGGGGGTTCCTTTTTGGTATAACCTTGTTGAGCCCGAAAAAGTGATAAAATTATGCTCGACCACGTTCTCATGTTTTTTACGAGCGCAAGAACGGACAAAAACGACGCTCGAGGTTTTATGTAAAAACCATAAAAAACAATAAAAACACGCCACAACGAAGAAAAATATGTCCATAACCCTGTATTGAATAATCAAAATCATCACACCTGCAAGACAAACACTCAACATAACATTAGGGATTAGGTTTAATCAATAAATAATCATAAAAACCCAAAATGATATAGTAAAAGTAAATAACATGAGTCAAAACTCTTTTTTACCACATCATTTTACATTTTCACTATTGAGCTCCAAAACCCGCTTTTTATCCTCCGAGTTTGGCGTCAATTTGTGGGAGCTATAAGAGATCATTCAACGAGCTGTCTGTAGCATTAAGGTAAGCTCTTCATCTTTAACATTTTCATGGTCTAAAATTTGAATTTCATTGGTTAATTCTTTAGTTTCAAATCGTTTTTTGAACCCTACATGCGCGTAGGCATTCTCGCAGGTAGCCCATACGGGGCCTGCGAGGATGATGCGTTCTCACAGGTGAGATTTAAGCCACCTGCGAGGTTCTCGCACTGTGCTAATGGGGCACCTGCGAGGTTCTCGCACTGTGCTAATGGGGCACCTGCGAGAACCACAAAACCCAATTGTTTTTTAAATTTTTAACCAAATGAAAAAATTCTAAGGCATGAAAAAGTTATTAATCTTCCTTTTATGTTCCTTGTGCAGATATTTGACCATCAACATGGTGCTTGAGTGGAGAGAACGAGAACATGAAGAGGATAATTCCATGGCCGAGAATCATCCTCCCACCATAGCTGCATTGAGAGATTGTGGGCTCTTAAAATACTTTCGCATCCCTAGCATGAGGGCCCAAGTCAGAATACTAGAGTATCTGGTCCGTATGTGGGACCCAGATCAGCAGGTTTTCAATGTAGGAGCTCACACACTGTCCATCGACATTGAGGACATATACTTTCTGACTGGATTGTCCAGATGCAGGTATTATGTCAGCCTGACCGGTAGTAGAGGTGGTGGGATAAAGATGAGTGAGTACTGCAATCAATACTGTGTACATGAGGCTGAGAGGAAAAAAGGAAAAGTAGCTATCTGGGGGGTACAGGACTTGACCCTCCACACTATCCTTTTTACTATAGCTCGGACGTCTGGAATTTCTACTCCTCATATGGCATTACAGAGCTACTTCCAGTACGCCATCGAGTGTACTGAGCCTCGAGTATTCAACTGGGCAGATGCTGTGCTTCGCAGTATCAAGAGGCAATTAACCAAATGCAGGTGAGGTGAATTGAAACAATTTGGGTATGGATCTTTGTTAGTGTCCTTCTTCCTCAAGAGGGTCCCCGTATTTAGACTACAGGTTGAATGGAACCTATCGGGTCCTAGGGATCCAAGGATGCTTAGATGGTGTCGGCTCATGGCCCGGCACGTGGCAGGACCAATCGTCAAATAGGAAGATATTTTCTTTGACTGGCTTCGAAACCAGATGTTGATGGTCGATGACTACGCTTATGCTGGGTTGGATTTCCGAGGAGATCCGGATTTGGCATTGCCTGAGGACGCTCAGTGGGGTGACCTTGGTAAGAAGTACACACGTTTTCTCTTTTTAAATGTTTTTGAATTTTAATCATATTCAAATGTTTTTGTTTTATATATTTATCCAAAGACTAACACAAAATGTTTGTTGATAACACATATGTTGGAACGTATAGACCTCCTTGCACTTCTCCTATCCTGCGACAAGGAGAGGTAGCAGCAGCAGCACCACAATATGCCAAAGATTATCAGGTAGTGGAACAGAATTTAGAGGGCCTGACAGCAAACATTCCAGATATGACTCTGGAAGAGGTTCCACAACGCGATCAACGTCACACTGTAGGGGTATCAACAACTATGGGTCAACTGCTCCGTAGGGTTTCTAAGGCAGTCGTGCGTTACCGTGAACGTCATCCATGACGTTATTTTGTAGAAGCTATAAGCTTCAAATTTTGACATTTTGGTCTTCGGACAAACTTTTTTGTAAAAACTCTTTTGATCATTATATATACAGATGGTTCCTACCGGTTTACTTTATAATGTGTGAATTTTGATGTGTTTAATTTATAAATGGTTCAAATGTCTGTCCAATACATAATTATCCAATGCATCTGTTAATGTATTAAGACATCTAGGAATATGCTGATATTCAATGTGATCAAAATAACGTTCCAAGAGGTGAATTCGCAAATACACCCGTAACAAAGCAGGACTTCGAATAGAGTAAATATTACTTAACTGTAGTACTACAAGCTGCGAATCAAGTCGCACAACCAAGTGACGAATTTCGAGTGAGACAACATCAACCAATAATTCAATAACGACACTATACTCTGCAATGTTGTTGGTTGCACGGCCAAGACATACACCTTGTAAAGATATAAGTTCGTTTGTTGGGGCATAGATTTCCCACACAGCGGAAGCTAGGTTCCGAGTACTATAGCCAGCACCATCAGCGAAGCCAATATAGGGTAGCGAAGACTCCGACATCTGACAATCAAACACAACGTCACATAAGGGCAGAGACCAAATAACGTCAAAAGCAAACTAAAGTAACACACACAAAGTATGATACATAAAATACAAGTACTTGTGCACAAATGATTTATGCATAGTACTTCTTCAAGTACAACCCATTCTTGGGTTCACTCAAAGGGATACCATCGTAATCTACAAGCTCATATGCTCCTTTTTCCAAAACTCGACGAACAATATAAGGACCTCGCCACATTGGTTCAAATTTCCCATCTCCTAACGCATCTCGATCATGTTCATAGAGAAGAACAAGATCACCTTCAGAGAAAACGCGAGGCTTGACATGCTTGTCATACTGTGCCTTGACACATTTCTTCTGGGATTCTATTACTAGAGTGGCGTCATGTCGATTTTTGTCTAATCGCATCAGATACAATAGATGTTCTTCTTCAGCAGAAGTATTGGGTAAGAGTTCGACATCTAGCTTCAGAGATGGTATCTCACATTCTATAGGAAGAATGGCTTCCACACCATAGACTAATCGAAAAGGCGTAAACCCCATAGCGGATTTGACAGATGTTCGGTATGCCCACAATGTCGAAAACAACATCGTGTGCCAACTTGTTTTATGAATGCCTATCATCCGTCAAAGCATAGTTATAAGAACTTTGTTGATTGCTTTGACATGGCCATTAGCTTGCGGATAATAGGGTGTTGAGTTATCATGACGAAGACCCAACTTTTCCGTAAGTTCAGACATCATAAAACTCCTAAAATGACTACTGTGATCAGTAACGATAGCTTGGGGAGCACCAAAATGAGCTATGACATGGTTAAAAAGAAACAACGCTGCAGTCTTTCCAGTATTATCGAATGTTGGCATCGCCTCGACCCATTTTGTAAAGTAATCAACAGCTACAATGATGTAACCATGCCCCCCGATCGAGTGAGGGTGACATGTCATGAAATCAATGCCCCATTTCGCAGAAGGACCAACTGAGACCACAGGATGAAGAGGAGCAGGATGTGATGGAATTTTTTGATTGTAGGTCTGGCAGGCATGGCATTTCTGAACGACAGTAATGCAGTCATTAAACAAGGAAGGCCAAAAATACCCTACGCGTAAGATCTTCTGGGCAGTAGCATACCCAGACATATGACCACCACATGCTCCATAATGGCAGTCATTCAGAGCTTTATCGGCTTCGTCAAACGTCAGACAACATAAAAAAATAGAGTCAATTCCCTGACGATAAAGAGTATCCCCGAGGATAATGTATTGACGAGCTTGATAGCGTATGCGTCGACGTTCAGTACTAGACAAAGCAGGCCGGGAAGTCTAGGTTTGGAGATATATAATGATATCACCATACCAAATATCGTCAGTGCTAATAAGGAAAAGAGATTCATCGGGTAATGAATCTACTGCTACATTTTTCATGGCAGCATGAGGAAAATCGCATATCAACTCAGCAAAAACTAAGGATTTCTTAGACGTGGCGCGATCGAATTCCAAATCAAACTCCTGGAGTATGACAATCCATTTGGAGTATTTTCCCCCTAGCAATTGACGGGTTAAAATGTGTTGCATAAGGTTGCAATGAGAAATCACTATAGTTTTCCTTGAGAGGATATAATGCCGGAAGCGTTGGACAGCTTGAACGACAGCCAAAGCCAGTTTTTCAACATGTTGATACTTGATTTCAGTTGATGTGAGACTTTGAATTAAGTAATAAATAACATGTTCATCGTGCGCATCATCCTCTTGGACGAGAACCATGCCAATAGTATACTCCGAGGCAACAAGATAAAGAAAATAATCACGACTATAATCAGGAGGAAAGAGAAGCGGAGCTCGCGTGAGGGACAACTTCAAAGCTTCAAAAGCATTGTTGGCCATGGTATCCCAAATGAACTCGGAATCTTTCTTTAGTAGCCGTGTAAAGCCACGAGTAATCTCGGTGTAATTAGGGATGAAATGACGAAGAAAGTTTGCTTTCCCCTGCAAACTTTGCAACTGGCGCAGTGTAGAAGGAGGAGGGAGATTAAGAATTGCCTCATTCTTAAGAGGATCTACCCTGATCCCTTGACGTGAAACGATGAAACCTAGAAGACGACTGGATTCTACGCAAAAAATTCATTTGTGAGGATTTAAACGGATACGATAGAACTGACACTGAACGAAAATGGCTCGGAGATGAGTGGGGTGATCGACTCGGTGCAAAGAATGAGCTGGTAAATCATCCAAATAGGGTTGAACGATATGCTTTATATCATGAAAAGCATAAGACATAGCACGTTGAAATGTCGCGCCAACGTGCTTAAGACCGAAGGGAAGTTTCCTATAGGCTAAAGTACCCCAAGGACAAATAAAAGCAGTTTTATGTTGGTCCTCGGGAGCGATGTTAATTTGATTATAGCTGGAGAAACCATCCATGAGAGAGAAGATTTCACTTCCGGCACAGTCATCGACAATTTGGTCGACGAAAGGGGTTGGAAAGTTGTCTTTTGGATAGGCTTTGTTAATATCCCTATAATCAACACATACACAAATACTGCCACCTTTCTTATCAATGGGAATAGGGTTGGAAACCCATTCTGTCAGAGCCACGGGATAAATAAATCCAGCTTTGAGAAGTTTTTCAACCTCGAGCTTGATAGCCACCACTTTACGTGGATGGACTGGACGAAGGCGCTGCTGGACAGGTTTAGCTCCGGGGTATGTGTTTATCTCATGTACAACAATTGCAGGGTCGATACCTGGCATCTCTTCGTAACTCCAGGAGAAGATGTCACGAAATTCTTTGAATAGAGATGTATAGGTGACGATTTCGTCGGGAGAACACGAAGCTCCAATATGAATATTTTCAACTATCCCAGGTTTAATGGATATGTCAATGGGAATCGTGGGAGAGATATTACTGAGGTTCCCTTCGGAAAACACATCATGTGTGGATCCGAGAACGGTCTATATAACAACAACGGTCGACGGAGTTGAAATCCGTTGGTAGTTATCAAGAGTGTGTTGTTCCAGAAAGAGTATGGAACGATGATGCCCATCGTCCCAAGGTGTGTCCTCCATGAATGACATGATCATCTTGCCAGTAGGAAAAATAACACAGAAAGGATCGGGAGACAACTCATCAAGAGAGGTGGTAGAAGGTGTTGTTGATTGAATAGCGTGATAAGCAGACTCAACTGGACTTAACGACATGACGTTTCCGAAACGAGTGTGATCTCTAGGGGCAGGGACTATCCAAGGGTCGGAAGACACAAGAAGTTCATGCGATACGGTGGAGATCATATTGATAGAAGCGACGGGTGGGCGTGGAACATCGAGTGGCGGAATGGGGAAAGTACTCATTAACGAAGAGTCATTTAAAAGGCCTACACCGACATTCTCATAACCTGGCGGGGTTTTAGCTATAAATGACATGTTTCCAGTACGAGTATCGGAATTAAAGAAGGCAAGTTGGTCAACTGTAACAACCTTTCCCTGATGAGGAAAACGTACTACACGGAAAAGTGATGACACAACAGCGCGCATAGAATCGATCCAGCTACGACCAAGAAGAAAATTATAATCAAGGGGAGCGTCAAAGACTTCCACTTCAACTTGGACTGTCTTACCTTCTAATGTAACGGGCAACGAAAGAAGAACACCGTAAGGCTTAAAACCAGATCCATTGAAGGCTTTCAGATTATTTTGTGATTCATTTAAGGGAGGAGAGCCAATGGCTTTCCAACAAACAAAATACATTACACACGTAGAGGAACCCTCATCAATAACAGTTCGGAAAATATTCTGGTCAGAGACAACAACTTGTATCTGGAACACAAGCTGAGGGGGTAACCTTGGAATATGATCATCCAAGTCAAAGAATATTAATTTCGTATCAGTTGGGTCAATTCCACCTATAGCTTTCAACAGTGCCTTCCGTTATGCAGGAAAAGACTGAAGGACTTCAAGGGTTGACATCGCTGAAGGTGCCTGGGCCAGATCTTCAACAATGTTGTAGTTCTGGGCCACACGAGCATGAGGATTTTAACTATTGAATGTACTAGGAGGCACGATTAAAGAACATACCTTATGATTACTTCCTTTGGTCTTTGTTGCTCCTACTTTTCTCCAATGCTCTTGTACAGTCAAGATCAAAATAATACAAACCAACTGAAGTGAAGAAAGCACAATCTATTCAACAGTCAATCTATGTATATGATCAAGGAGTTATACAATAAAGTGGAACTAACTTTATGGGAAAGGGACACATTACTGTATCATATTGATGGAAAGCCAATATTATAACCTGAGCCTTGATGTTTCAAACTTCCTTTCGATGGCCCTTAGCTCTAACACACAGACTTTCTCACTTGTGTGAAGAAGATCAACCACCTTTGATAAACTTGCTGGAGTTCCCTAGCTGTTGTAGCTTTAGTCCTTCACACAATCTTACACAAATTCTCCAATGTCTCACTTAACCTTGTTTTCTCCTAACCTTTTCCATGAGAAATCCCTCAATATATAGGAGAGAGTGAATTAGTTACTTGGATAAGAATGATCCCAAAATATCTGGGAATCCAGTACTAAGATAACCATTCGAGTGCCCTCTCATCCTTCTAGAAGATTCCCTTCTAGATGCTTCGAGAATTCATCTTTTTCCCTTATTTAGAAAGAGTTCGCACCCTAGCAATACAATACAGTGCAAACTTCTCGCACCCTGGCTTAAAGCAGCCTGCGAGAATCATGCATTCTCGCAGGCAAATATACTAGCAACCTAGGAACAGTCCTCAAAAATGTGATTTCTGGAAAGAGACGAAAGTAACTTTTCTCAGGAAAAAGTTCTAATGAAGATCTTGAATACACCAACATCAATACATCATCATGATGACTGAAATCATGGGTAACAGAATGCCCCCCAAAGTATGAGTTTGGAACCAGTGACAGCCGATATACTTTGTAAGATGCATGTGTGTGTCGAGAACTAGGAGCACATCTAATCGGAAACCTGCGAACAACCAAGCATCTGCAGAAAATCATGTATATCAATTCTGAGGTAGGCATTCCCATACTCAGATCACAGACTGATGACATTATAGACATAGGTCATGGCCACCAATCATACAATGTGGATCCATGCCGTCAAAATATAGCATAGCCACCTGAATACACTGTGGATCTATGCGAGAAATTTCAAATCAAGACGACATAGCCACGAAACATACACAGTGGATCTATGTGTCGCAAATTATACATACTGCATCGCAACCTGGATCACAAATATAATATCCAGGATCTTCAATCTCGTCGCCCAAAGTACGAATCTAACCATGTGATTACATGTGTTGAAGTCGAACATGGTAGAAACCACTTGATTACCGGTCATTGATGAAACCGTTAACAAGTGCGAGGGAAATCACCATTGATGTCAATGACTC
>ML782564.1:356318-370281 GCA_009831015.1 Picea engelmannii | reverse complement strand
GGGCTACGTCCACCAGAGAAATTGCCAGGTCCTTCCTTTATTATTATCCAGCAAATGAAGGGATACAACCTACAACAAAACCCATTGTAACTTCCTCTTATTTCTCTCACAGTCTCCTCTCTCAGAATACAATATTCACCATCCACCATAGCCGCAATACATTTCCCTCATAAAAGAGGGTTACCTTCTAAAGCAAAAAACCCTAACATAATCTCTACCATTAGATCTGAAACCTTATAATGAACGGTCCATATTTACAATGAAATTACAATATACTTTTATAAGGCAATTTTTTCTTTGGGGGCTTCACCCCCGAACCCTCGCTGGGGGCCCGCTTGCCCCCAGACCCCCCAGCCGGGGGGATAGCCCCCCCAGACCCCGCAGAGGGGGTACCCCCCCTCTACACTCCCCCGCGTGGAAGAGTGTACATACTTCTGGGGTGTAAATACTTCATGGGGTATAAACACGGCTGAAAGTAAAAGACCTATAAATCAGGAAGATAATCAGGCTCCACAACCAACAGTTCCCAACTGTGGGTGTAGCATAAAGCTCAAAGAGTACCCTGGAGAAATTGGAGAATTGGAATGCAATTATTGTATCATATGCAAACTTTTGGGATAGTGTAGCCATTCCTGGTGAACATCTTGGAGCCAATCTGGTACAATGAAGGAGAGATAAAAAAGGGACTCTTCATCTTCATATTTTCAGGAAAGTGCATCAACAACCACATTGTCTTTTCCTTTCTTGTAAATGATCTCATTATCATATTCAAACATTTTAGTCACCCATTTTTGTTGATCTAGGGAGAAAATGCGTTGTTCCAGAAAATAATTGAGGCTTTGAAGATCTATCTTAATTTGGAACCGTTTCCCAATACATAAGGGCGCCAAATATCAACGACATGAACAATAGCCAACATTTCCTTTTCATATATTGATTTGCCCAAATTTTGCTCAGACAATTGCTTTTCTTGTAAAGGCCAAAGGCTGACCCTCTTGCATAAGGATGGTGCCAATTCCTTTCCCTAAAGCATCACATTCCAGGATAAAGGTCTTTGTGAAATCCGGAAGAGCCAAGACTGGAGTGGTGCACATGGCCATCTTCAAGGTTTGAAAAGCCTGAGCAGCTGTTGGAGTCCAAGTGAAAGAATTTTTTTTAAGGAGTGCAGTGAGAGGTGTCGCAATCTTTCCATAACTCTTAACAAACTTGCGATAATAACTTGTTAAGCCCAGAAATCTATGGAAGATTTTGAGAGTCTTTGGGTGAGGCAAATATTGCATAGCTTCTGTTGTTCCTGAGTTTATACTTAAGGCTTCAAAGTATAATTTCAAGGCATCTGAAAAATAAAGAGATTTTTTAACATGGAAAGAAAATAAATTCTTTAGGGAAAGAAGCTATGGCTGATTTATAAGTTGTCTTTGTGTATCTTCCCAATGTTCTCAGATGCTTATGTCCTGTTCAATCACTTCCCATGAACGTTCAAGTTCAACCCAGGTGTTAGCGGTTTCTAAGATGGTATTAAACAAGGTTAAAGCAATGTTGGTCTGATCTGTGAGACCGGGCTCAATATTAGGCTGTCTTGCAACATGTACAATCATGGAGAAGAGAAAAGTTAAAAGATTTGTTGTTTTTATGTATGCTTTTTCTATTTTCAATAATATGAGAAAGGTTCCTAAAATTGAATTAATGGTATACCAATTCAGAGGTCATTTTCCATGTCTGAGTCAAATTTGAAAATAATGAATGTGATGAGAAAAAAAACATAAAGCTATTAAAACAAAGTGAGACATCAATCACAGAAGAATCTCACTCTAATATAGAAGAAGAAAAATGAATGTGAAACCTTTAATGAAGCATAAAATGTGGCAATCTAAGTAACTCTCAGTTCTTATATTTGCTAATAGAAAACACAAAGGAAAATTTGTAAGCAATCAGATAACTAAATAAACATATAACCACAGTAGATGTTGTACTAAGTTGTGATTAGGCATTCATCAAAGAAATATGAATAAAGATGTTGGAATATGAAAGAATAGAAGAACACATAACTTAGAATTGATGAAATATGGAGTCTCTGGTCTACACTTGTCTTAATTCTCAAAAAGGAGAGATTTCTCTATTACCATCGGCCAGAAAAAAAAATCCCTCTTTAAGTCTTTTGAAACTATATTTATACAAAAGGTTACCAACCCTAGACGGTTAGAATTCTCCTTACTCCTAGATACTAACGATTACATAATACAAAATTCAACTGTTTCACTTGGTTCCTTTCTATCTCTCTCTCATACCGACATAATGGGCATGCATGTGTTACTTCATTATTTATTTGAAGTACTTCCTTCACCTGGCTTGAGACACTCGATGCACCTACTTATAAATTGTACTAATATTCTTGAAGGATCTATCACATCCTTTGCCTCAAAAAGATGCAGCTTTCTTTGTAATTTCAACAATTTGTCTTCAATCCTTTTATCTTCAAAATTTATTGACTGCAACTGTAAATTTGGCTTTACCAACCATTTATCCATTTGAGCGATGTCAACCTGTTTCAACTATGAAATTTCAATTTGAGCTTCATTTAATCTTTCTTTGATGTCAATTTAATGCTTTATAACATTGATTTGTCCTAGTACTCCAGAACAATCGTCCTTTCCAATGCCTAGTGATTTTTTATCTAGCAAATCAAAAGCCTCTTCAAAATAATCCTTTATTTCTTTGGACATTTTTTTACTCTCGAATATATTGGCCTCCCATGTCTTTAATACTATGTCACCTCTAGTTTTCTCTTCAACATTCAATCTGGGAGTTATGGGAGTTACAGATATTTCTTCCTTAGAAGATGACATGACCACTTTTTGGAAAGTGATCCGGGCTGCAGTAGCCTCTTTTCTTTGAAGCCAACATTATCTAATGATTGATCTATCTCCCAGAAACAATCTTGGATGATCCCTACCTTAGAAAATAGGATTTTTAGTGTTTTTTCCAGTTTCTGTTGCACTTGCAATGCCTAAGATTGAAACACAGTTATATTTACAACCTTGTTTTCAGTGAAACTTAATTTAGCTTGCAACTGCCTTACTAATTATTCTTGTTGGATGAACTTCCCTTGAATTTCTTGAGCATTCTTGTGGATTTCTTCAAGATCATATTTAAGTTGTTGAATTTCCTTTGGCTCTAGCATGTTCGAGTCCTTTGTTGACCTCACTTTTGATATTTCTCTCTGTATTCTTTATTTGATCTCGCAACTGACTTATCATGTGATTCCTCTACCTCATACTTTCTTTCAGATTATCAACAGATAGTAAGTTGGTCATAGCAAAATCTCTCAAAGATCCTACCACTTCTGTAGCAAAATCTTCATCTTCCAAATTTTTCCCATCTAATAATACTTTGTGATTTTTGACCATTGTACCTTCTTTCGGGTGCATTTCTTGTTTCACCACAACTTTCCTCTTCTTACTGAAAAAGAAGTTGGAAGGAGGTGTCTCTTCAATAGGGATTGGGGTAAGATCTCTTACGTATATAACTTCGAGCGTGGGAGTCCCAAAACTTGACTGTAAAGAGGTTAATGTTGTAATAGGACTGCCTAACTCTGTGAATTGTGTTCCTTTTTTTTTCTGGAGGTATTAGAAGGAGTAGTTGACGATAAAGGAAATATCATTTGATTCTATTTTAGAAGTGTCTCATATTTAAACTTTGTTTCAGACTCTGGATGTTCTATCTGCAAAGTTTCTAATTCTTGTGAAGACATTTCAAGATTCTTTGGGGTTTCCTCAGTAGTCTGTTTACTAGAGGACTATGGTTCAAAACCTGGAGGTATAATTCCTTGTTCTTGAGGAGTGATTATCAATTCTCCTGTAGTATATTGGAAAACCCACTTCATCTATGTTTTTGGAAATCGAAAAATATGGCCTATAGGTCAGGGGATAACGCTTGGACTCTGTCTAGTACCTCCTCATAAGCTTTGATTCCTTTGAATATGTCATCACAGGGGGATTATTCATGCTCATGTGTTTTCATATTGCATTGAGCTAGGTGATTTTCCACATTTTGATATGGATCATTCCTTCTGAGCTCGATGTCCACTAGTTTAACATCCTCTAATGCTGCAACTTCTACCTTGGAATGGCCAAAATTTAGCAGTGAAAACCTTCCAACTTGTATAGGAAATGTTGGCTAGAATTTCTTTTGAACTTCTTTTAACTCTTTTTTGATGCCTCTTGTTATTATTTGGTAATCCACTTCTCTGCACACTAGTCTGTCAGGTAGAAACTTTGGGATAGCATGAGGGGGAATTAAGCATATGAAAACTATGATATAAGAGAAATTCTCTTCAATAAACCAATCTGCAATTGTTTTAAGGTTTTCCATAATTTTCATTGAAATTCGAGGGGGTGGATAACCATATAATGTTTGATTCATAGGAATCACTACATCATGACAGATTTCATAAAAGAAATCTTTTACCTTTTCTTCCCATAATTTAGAATGATAAAAATGGATAGGTTCTGCACAGGTTGGGTTCCAACTCCAATTCATCAATTGAAATGGATTCATATAACAAATGGCATCCATAACATATGCAAAAATACAAAAAGATGCAAGTTGTCCTTTTGACTTCGCCATTTGGTACTCAACAATTTCTTTGGTTAGGTTATCTGACAAAATCTTAGCCCAATCGAAAGTGAAACGTTCGGCTACCTCATGCATGATTGATACCCATTCCACTGGGAAATGAGTAGGGCTTTTCTTTCCAAATAGTCCACATAACAGCATCACTATATAGACCATATATTCATTTAATGATGTGGTGGCATAAACACCATGAGAATCAACTCTGAATTTCGTTGGAATTCCCCACCATGTTTTAACGATATCTGGGTAGGTTCGATCAAATTATGCACATTCCTTTCGTTGAAAATCTTCTACGAATGCAACATTATAAATATATTTAGAAAGAAGGGTTAGCTTGTACATTAATTGAAAGTGTTCTGGACTGAAAGAGCTGACGACAACCTTTTGATGATTTATGATGCTCCTAGTATGCACATTGGTGTTCTCTAGAGCCCAGTTTATCATGTCATTGTATGGCATGAGCTTTGGCCGTGTAGCTATTTTATGAATTTCAACCTCTGCTATAACTCTGACTTTAGTTCTGAGTGTTGCGCCTCTTTTTTCACCTAAATGATAAAACCAGAGGTGCTTACAATCCTAGTTGGGTTAGCTAGGAAAGACAACAGTAAAATAAAAGGGTTAGAAGAATAAATCATAAAAGAATAAGCTAAGAATTAAACTAGGAATTATAAAAACAATTAAATTATAGTGCATAAGGACATAAGAACAAAAAACAAACAAAACTCATGTCAGCAATGGAAAGGATTGTATTAGTGAAAAGAAAACACCAAAGAGAAATGGATACTTTGGGTCCCTTCTTCCTCCAAGGGAGGGCTCTTGGACCCCCAAATATTGAGCTCTTATTACAAATAAGGAACTAGAATTAAGTGGTGAAGAGAATCCAAAGCACATTCACTCAAGAGGTGATATGAATGGCTAAATGCAATGGTGCTAGCATACTCTTGATGAGGAAAGAGGGTCCTCCAAGAGAATATCAGTAGCATAACAATACAAATGAATTCCTTGAAATGTAGTGCAACCATGGCCTGTTTTTATAGCATAAATTTGAGGTATTATTCAACCAACTTTTAGTGTGAACAAGGGGATGTTTAGGGCACCTTTAGGTGTTTAACCAGCCACCCAGCTGGATTTAGCTGAGATTTGGATGTCAAATCGACTTGGAAGCTGAACCAGAAGTGGGTGGGAGCCTGACCAATATCATAAATGTGTCGTTCTGAGGTGTGAGCGGCTTTTTGCGTCCAAAATCGCGCATCAGGTGCATGTGCGCTTTTTCGACGTTTTCAATTGGCGCACGTGCGTGCACTTCCTGTGTATCCTTAACACATGCTGATTTTATAAATGGTTGTATATTTTTGGACCTTTTGGAAATGATTTTTTGGTCATTTTTGGTCCATGGGTGAACTAATAGTTGTTTGAAGATGTTGGATTCCTGTAACTATTTGTGGATGAAATTTCAATGATAACAGATGCCCCCTGATGGATGAGGTTAGGAGCATACATATAGCTGGAATTCATCAATGCTTCTTCTACTGAGAGTACCATTGTAAGAAAGAGAAATAGTGAGAGTATCAAGAGTGACCCGTTGGATGGAGAGGGGAACCTGTAGGACCCAACCTTTCGGAAGGTGTGAAAAATAAATGGTGTACAAACGAGGCGGGCATCCCAATTCTCGTGTCATGTAACTCAAAAAATGTGTAAGAAAGTAATTGAAGTGGTGTGTTGGTGAATATGACTGCAGCGCCCTTGGGGGCATGTGGATAAGAGCAGAGGAAAATTTCGATGAGGATCAATACTCTGAAAAGTAAGTAATGACACCTGTAGGAAGTATCAAGGATTTTGTGGGCAATGATGGCCCAACAAATTTCAGAGGTCTCTGGAAAATATAAAAACAACTGCAATAGTCACAAAGTAAGACCCACTGTAACATGAGAAAGTGTTGAAGTCAAATGTTATGGGGGTCAATGAAAACAGAGAGCAATGATGGTTCTCCTTGTTTCGTCCGAGACTCCTCATTGTAAAGGTAATGACAGTCAAGATACTGTCACCCTTTTGGAAACTGTGTTGATGTCAACAAAAATGGAGACACAACTTCAAGAAGAAAAGGGCTTTGTAAAATTCACTGGATGAGATCAAGAACTGAGGAGGTACATGGACAAAGTCAAGATGCATGGAGACTCAAGACTTCCCTTGGTTTTGGATATATGTGAAGTAGCAGTAACTGTACAACTAGGTTGAGTATCAGGGGGACAACTAGATGTGGGATAAGTTGTGCCAGAGGCGGGACAAAGTGAAAAAACTCAGAGAGCAGAGGTAGGTGGCCTGTGGGATACTCAAAGTTTATGAATGATGTCAACAAGAGTGGGTAATAAGGAATTACCCAACCAAGTGCGACATGGGATGCATTTGCTAAAAGGGAAGAAGGTCACCAAAGGTGATGACAAAAAGCTATGTAAAATACTAGAAACAATGGCTTAATTCCAAAAAGAATTAAAAAATAAGGTGGGATAATAATGCAGATATAGAAACGGGTGCCCCAGTGTAATATGGCTTGGCCAGAGGATGGAACAAGTTGGTTGAAAAACAAGTGGAGGGTTGGGGCCCCATAGGCAGGTTTCTATATGAGGGAAATGTATGGAGGAAAATCTGCAGATGGTCAAACTAATGGTGGATGAAATGGATGGTTAATGATGCTGCAGGAGTGCAGTCAAAATAAAACTGTGAGGAAGTACCCTGGGAGTCCATTGGGTAGGCTAGAAAAATGAAGAGAATGAGTATGTGGCTGATTCACGACATGATGTAATACTATCGAGACTCCAATCCTTAAATGGTGAGAACAACATGAGTGTCAAAGTGGTTGGGGGGAACGATGAATGGGACAACTCATGTGGGTGAGAGTGCTACTAGGTGACAGTAATGAAATGTGGTGGATGTGACAGTATTGCAAAGCCGGATATAGGGATCCTAGAGAAAAAAATCATAGGGTGTGACTGGGAGAGGGTGTCTATGTTACACCCGAGAGTATTGTTGGGTGCACCTGGTGTGCGAGAGCCACGAATGCGATGGTGGTAGAATATTTTGATTTCCCACGGTGGTGGGGAGGGTGGCCACTATTTCATGGCCGAGGCTACATAGGTGTGGCATCAGATGCCACAAATTATAATGTGGTACCCATACTTTGGGGTGGACTTCTGGGATGATCCATAGATGGTGTTACCTCCAGGGGAGGTGTTTGATCATAGAGGTATGGTGTGATATTTTTATTTTGTAGATAGTATGGAATGTATATTTTTATGTATGGGTGTAGGATGATGCTATCATTTGTTTTTTGTGTGTGCAGATGTGGGGCCTTTCGGGCGCAAGGTGGATTTGGTTAGAGCTCCAATGCATCAGGGGCTGGTGAGACCTCCGCGGGGAGAGCCACGGGTAGGAGAGAGATGACGCTGGGAGGATGCTTGGGCAAGGCCTGCTGACGATGAGAGGGTAGCTAGGAGATGCCATTTTGACGACCCAATGGCAGGTCCATCACACGCTCCTTTGGTCGAGGCTGAGGGATAGTTTGAGGATATTCGTCGTCGCTTGGAGGTAGTGCTACAGGGAATGCTCGAGGACATGTGGTCATGGATCCAGGATGAGGGTGTCCTGGAGCAGTTTGTAGGAGTTCTGTTGGTGTGGTGGACTGTGGTACGGAGAGAAGTAGTAGAAGGTTTTGTGATGACTGGGTAGCTACCTCTAGGTCTGGAGGGACCGATAGTGGGTGGGGCACCACCTCCTGAGAGGGGACTAGGTGGTGATGCTCTAGAGGCACCATGAGTTTCTCTGTATGTATTTATATGTTTTGTGGTTTTTATATAGTCCTACGAACCTACTTGGTGTAGTGGCACCAGTTTTGTATCTATAGGGGTGAGGTGGTTCACCGGCCTATGGATGTTGTATATGTATGATATGTTTTTTGTAAACATTTGGATGGCACATTGGATCGATATATATATATATATATATATATATATATATATATATGGATATAAATTTTGGGATCTTGGTGATGTTTACATTTGTTTTGTGTTTTTGTTGATGATGTCTAATTTATATGTTGTGACAGATTTATTGATGTTTGATGTATGTGTACTGGTAGCTTGATGTGATAAATGCCAATCTAACACTAGGTTAGCCATATTATATTCTATTTGATTAAATCGTCTTGGAATATGTGTGAATGTGATGGAATCAATCTGTCGAGATAATAGTCTAACTTGCAAGTATTTGGAGAAGAGGTAAGGATCGCGAACGCGGTACACATTGTTGAGTTGGAGGACGACCAACTTGGAATCAAGTAAAACACTAAGGTGACGAATATGGAGATGGTTGGCCTCAGCGAGGAGACCAAAGATGATGGTGTATTCTGCTTGATTGTTGGTGGCTGAGCCTAAACATATGCCGCTGGTGTAGAGAAGTTCATGTGAGGGTGAATAGAGGGCCCAAGAAGTCGAAGCAAGATTCTCTGTCCAGTGGCTAGCTCCGTCGGTGTAACCGATGTTGTAGGCTGATGGGGGTGGCATAGGTCAATAACACGAGTGATAGATTAGATGTGAGGTATGGATGAAAGAAGATTTAAAACACTAAAGAAGACGTACAAAAAAGAAAAATCCTATATTATGGCTATGATCAGGAGTAAAATTTATTTAAGTACAACCCGTTGATAGGTTCTTTGAGAGGATGGCCTTCAGGAGAGGCCAGGATGTATGCGCCTTTAGTGAGGCAATGTTGGATGATGTACCATCTGTTGGAGCTGCCCCTGTTCTTTCAACTCGCGCGAATTTTCAAAGTTTGATACTTGAAATCTAAGGTTGTTATTCTTCTCCTTCCGAAAATCATAAAACTCTCAAATCTTGTCGCATGACTAACAATGCATTTTCGCTTTTAAAAAAGGGTCTGTTTTTTCGCAAGAGTGTTTTCTCTCTTGTTTTATTCTGGGATGTCACCAGTCAGGCACTTTAAATATTTGAATTCACAAGTCCCGAGTCGCGAAACTGCGAACTCGTTCCTTTAATTTTTCACCCAAGGCATTGACTATGGTGAACCTTTTAACCCTTGATTAGGCATCGTCGTTATTTCACGCCTCGACATTCGTCGAGGACAAGTTTTTGTTCCTACACCCCCGATAGCCGAGAACGCGATAACTTTTGAGAAAACCTTGGTCGATAACTAAAAGTAAAGGACTAACCACGGTTAAACTTGGTTCTCGGCACATCGCCACTCGACATTTTATTTCATAAAGTTAGGGTATCCAAAAATCTGATTCACGAAGTTGCGACATAAATGTATCAAGATTAATTAATCACCTAATCTTACATTTCCTTCTCTTAATTAGAACCAAACTATCACCGCATCGCGATATCGCGACTCGGCATATCATTCTCCTAAAAAGTTGTCTTCGAATTCCCGAGTCGCGATATGGAAATTAAGTTAATCATATCATTAAGGACCCACCAAGAACGATTCCCATTGGTTACATTAAAATCGTCCCTCGCAGTATCGCGAGTTAAAAGTTCAAAACGCGAAAACAGAATTCGCGATGCAACGAAAGGCGAAGAAGTCTTTTAAGTCAATAAGATTTGTAATACTTTAAAATTAAACAGATTACGTCTCGTGCTTCAAGGTTGGCACACTTCACGAAGTATTTATTCATTTACTCTCCATAACCCGAGTACCTACCAAGCCGCCCAATATTCATGACATTAATGAGAAATTAGGGTAAATCCACAAAGAAAATAAGATCGGATTTTTTTCAATTAATTTGGTTTTATTCGCGATTTGATGGACTTATGACAAGGGTACATAATTTTCAAAATATATACGAGACTTTGTTTTATTTGTTTAACGTATAGAGCTCGCCTTTCTCCGAAGATACTCATATTCGCATGTATACACAGGTTTACCACCGAAGAGAAAAACAGTAAGCTTCAGCTATGGCGCCAAGGAGAGCAGCTAAAGCAAATGTCGAAGTCGCAACACAGGGTTCAGACAACGTCTCAGATACTTCGCCTCGGACAGACGGCTCAGTATCTACCTGGTCTTCTATTACAAACATCCTGCAATCCGAGTTAGTAAACTGTTCAGACTCTGATGACTATAACTATGATATTGTGAAGGACGACATGAACACTAAGTACAAGACAATTGTTCAGTCGAGAATGCACCTGGTTGCAACCAGACCTCGATTGCTCCCATATTACAATATGATCCGATGGGCATTGGATCACATCGACCTGCCTTCCAGAAATATTGTGAATGACCGACAGGCCATGATTGGGACTTTTAGGCCCGAGCATATCCAGTCTATGTATAAGCTCCCAGTGACCTCTGAATGCACATATGGCAAAGAATTCCTGGCAGGCTTCAAAAAGAAGGAGTGCAAAGAATTTGACAAAACTATGCCAGGCTTGATAAACCATTGGGTATCTCGTCCCTCCACATTCAGGGTGAACAACGAGGGTGTGTATTCGATTTCTTCGTTGGAGCCAAACTATAGGTATGTGGCGATGATGACTTGTCAGCTTTTCAGGTCGGAGGATACCGCTCATTTTTACGTCCAGTGGGTACCCCTCATCTTTCGGGTAGCAGAAGGTTCCTCATTCAATTGGGCAAAAATGCTCTCTGACAGTTTGTTCAACAGGATCACCAAGTACCAGGAGCAGAAGGCAGCCGGGAAGCCGTCTGGATTCTACATGTCCGCGTATATCATGGATGCGATATGCTCCATGACGCCTTTCCCTTTGATGAATTGGGCTTGGAGTCCAACCCAAGAGAAGACTGTTCATGAGTACCACGATAAGCTGTGGGAAAATAACGCGAACAAGTTTATTTATGAGATTTTTAATTGGGTGGTGGTGCCCTTGCACATCACCATTTTTTGTCTTTTGCCACCCCTCATATCAGATGGCATTGTTCAGAATCTGAGCCATATCACGGACTGGTACATGGAAGAGGAATTCTCCTATTTGAGAGTGTTTGGAGCTGTTGCTCCTCCTCTGGTGCTACCACTATTCATTCCCGACAAGCTAGCTTGTCGCGAGATCGCTCAACAAACAGTAACCAGCGGAGTGAGCAAAGAGCTCAAAGCGTCAGCAAAGAAGGTATGGACGTCTTTCCCTATTCGGCTAAATTCCTACTTCTTATTAGATTTTGGACATGCAAAGGCTGAAGCTGCAGCCATAGAAAACTTAATCTTAGTCTCTATCGAGTACAAGAAGCATGATCCTCAGGGAATTGTGGGTTAAAGAGGTTTGAGCATGAATGTTCACCCTCGAATGATGTTTTTCAAGGGGCGAGGTCCTATTCGAAGGTGTAGTTTCGAATCAGATCCCTAGCACCTGAAGACAGGGCCTCAGTTTTAAAATTTCAGGAGCATAGGAAACAAGGTCTTCCCGTGGTGCTAGGAGGCCTGGGACTATATAAGGATAAAGAAAAGGAGGCCAGGAGTTCTGCGGGGCAGACTTCTAATCCTGAAAAACGTCAGGAAGGGGAGCAGGAGAAGAATCCCAAAACGGAGAAAGATCCCGAAAGGGAGAAGAGTCATGAGTAGGAGAAGAATACCGAAACAGGAGAGAAAACTACTGGTCCTCCTGAGAAAACTAATCCAGAGGAGGAAATAAAAGACACAGATCCACCAGAAAGTCAGAATCCAGAGGCAGGAACGAAGACCCCTAACCCCCCGAAAAAGCAAGGTCCACTCAGCACACCGGAGAAAGCTGTGAAGCAAATCGGGGAACCTATCACCTCTGTCACCCCGTTACAATCAACACAAGGAAACATACAGGAGGGGTGGATTTTCGGAGAAGAACTGAGACCTATAAGGGCAGAAGAAATCCCTCCTAATGAATTCTTCTTTGACAAAAAGCGAAAGGCAGTTGTAAAGAGGGAATTCTCCCGGGAGGAAGGATCAACTGTCAAAAGGTTTAAAGTAATGACTGATGGGATGAACAAAAGGAAAGACGAATTTTCCACGGAGATTGCAGGGACGCTGGGAGCGTACGCGACGACAAACCAATTCTCGGTTGCGGCATTAAATAACCAGCTCAAAGCAAAGAATCGTTTGATCAAGACTCTTGAGGCTAGAGTAGCCTCGGCAGAAGAAAACGCTAAGAGTCAAGAAAGCGGAGAAATAGAGCTGGCCCGATTGGCCGATAAGAAAGAAATTGAAGTCCTCGAGACCAAGCTGGAACACGCAAATTCTACAATCCGAAGTGGTTGGGTACAATCGGGCCAAAAGAGGGATACGATTACACAACTACAGGCTCAGCTAAAGGTCGCAGAAAGCAAGGCAATTGACATCGATATCGTTAAATCCCGAGCAACTGATATTCGGAGCAGGATCTCCTCTGCTCAACAGAGTCTTCTTAACAAAGCAGGAGAGATTCGAGAAGACTGCTTGTTAATACATCGAATCTCTGAGAATCTGATTAACAAAGAGAGAAACGCAGAAGCTGCTCGGATTGCTTTTCAAGAGGCAGTTATAGCGACTAACAACAGGTTTTCAGGGCCTCCCGGGCTCACCATGGCCGAACAGACTAGGGGCAATATCTTGGTAAAGAATTGGGAACAGATTATTGCTTTAAGCAAAGAGAAGGTTCAAAAAGCGACAAATTCGTTAGCAGAAGCCTGCAATACCATGAATGGTGAGAAATTAGGAATGGAGATTGGAAGCGACACGGAGGCACTGAGACAGATGAATACAAATCAGATTTCTCTCGACATAAAGGAGAAAAATGAGAGGAATTTAGCAGAAATCTCGGGGATGGACAGGGTAGACTCGACTCAAATCGACAAACATTTGATTCAGCCTAGTGCACAACTCGGCACTCTTGAACTCGTCAATGTACAAATAGATGATAAACTTCCACAGCTGGCCCGAGAGTGCTATTATGTCGAAGCCAGTTGTCAAGTCGAGCCTTCACAGCTTGTGACCCAGTTTGTAGACAAGTGTATCATGTACACTGCATCCATGCGAGGACAAGCATCTAGCTCTTCTTGAAAATAGAATAGGTGAAATGGAGTTATTTCGTTCCCCCCAGCTGTCAATGTAAAGACTTCACAGATTGTATTTCAATTTTTAGACAAATGTATCATATGTATTAAATCTAAGCAAAAACAAGCACCTGGCACCTTTTTTTTTGAAAACAGATTCGGACAGATGGAGTAATTTGGCTCTTCTGAACCGAGAGGTAAATTGTGTATAAATACATCACAAAAAGAGGAGATAAAGGCTGGACTTTTTTGTGGACTAACTGTAAGAGAGTTTTTGCATTAAAGGAGTTAATACAAGCAATTT
>ML782564.1:310242-335357 GCA_009831015.1 Picea engelmannii | reverse complement strand
TCAAGAATCTCCCATTCTTTGTCCTTCATGGCCGCCGACTTCTTTGCTACTCCGCTCAATGGTAGGAATAGATCCTTATGATATAAATAGTCTTCCATCTGCATCTTCCATAACTGGTAGTTTTGGCCGTTAAATTTCTCGACATAAACTTTCCATCTTCCGACATTGCTCCCACTCGAACCAGGAACCCTCTTTTCCTACGAGTTAACCTGGCTCTTATACCAATTGTTAGAAAAACAGAACCGCGGAGCAATAAAATAAAACAAATGCAGAAACAAAACACAGAAGACACACAATACAAGAGAGACACAGATTTACGTGGTTCACCCAGTGTGGGCTACGTCCACCAGAGAAATTGCTAGGCCCTTCCTTTATTATTATCCAGCAAATGAAGGGATACAACCTACATCAAAACCTGTTGTAACTTCCTCTTCTTTGTCTCACATTCTCCTCTCTCAGAATACAATATTCACCATCATCATAGCCGCGATACATTTCCCTCATAAAAGAGGGTTGCCTTCTAGGGAAAAAAGCCCTAACATAATCTCTACCATTAGATCTGCGACCTTATAATGAATGGTCCAGATTTACAATGAAATTACAGTATACTTTTACAAGTCAATTTTTTCTTCGAGGGCTTCGCCCCCAAACCTCTGTTGGGGGCCCGCTTTCCCCAAGACCCTGCAGAGGGGGTAGCCCCCCTCTACACTCCCCTGCATGGAAGAGTGTACATACTTCTGGGGTGTAAATACTTCATGGGGTATAAACACGGCTGAAAGCAAGGACCTCTGAATCAGGAAGATAATTAGGCTCCACAACCAATAGTCCTTATGGCTTCCTGTGGAGGAGAAAGCGCTCTGTGGTGGAGTGCGTCCCATGGGAAATCGGGTTTAGTTAATGCCTCAAGGATGTCTTCGTCACAGTGAAATTGTCAAGGATATAGGGGATCGAAAAGAGTTACTTTGGTGGCTATGATCATGGGGTTGTTGTCTAGTGGTAATGATGTTTCACTTGACATAAACCAAATATCGAGATATTGTGGGTTAAAAATGGTAGTCGGTCGTAGAATTTCCATGGGGAAATAATTGGAGAATTGGGGGGATTTGGGGGTGACTCCTCATATAGAACATCCAGGAACCATGGGGGGGTAGGGAGTGCCTTAGGTTCTGGTGAAAAGATATGAACCATATCAAGTGATGGGGTAAGGGTACTTACTGGTTCTGTTGGAGGAGGGGGTGTAGGATTTTGAATAAGGGCTAGTTGGCGATGTCTGTATTCAATGATCATAGGACATTGATATGTGAAATGATCAAGTGATTTGCATAGAGAGAAAGGACATCTCATACATTTGTTGACTGAGGTCATGACATAATGGATGTTAGTGACATGAGCTGGGGTGGGTTCTTGCTGAAAGCTCTGGAGTATGGATGTTAGCGTCTACCGGAATTGAGGTAATGTTGGACAATGGTGTGTGTAATGACCATATTCCGAACAGATGGTGCAGGTGAATTTGGTTCACAGTCCTTTGTTACTTGTGTTCTAGGAGATAGAAGCAATACTAGAGGAAGCGTTGAGCGGTGGTGGTGCTCGAGCGAGTTGAATGAGATTACGTAACTTGGGGAGAGATGGGCACTTGTTGGTGGGGTGTCCATCTTTCTCGCATAACACACAAGGAGGTTGTACACATGGGGGAAGTGCAGCAGTGGGCTCCATATTTTTTCCCCCATCTGTGGTAGGGGGGCTAGTGAGTGGGGTGTAGGTGGTATGGTGGGGGTGAGTATGGGAATATACATCGGGATTCCTTCTGTTTGGGGAGGGAGGGATGGTTGAGGGACCATTTTAGGTGGATGTAAATACCAAATTGGGATTTCTAGCACCATATTAGGAAGGGTAAGCGTTGCAGCTACCTGGAAAGCTTGTACACCTGGTGGGGGGTAAAGGAAAGGGATTTGGGTAATGGCTTGGGGGACTGTTTCCCAAACCGGGATATGGCCCTTGGGGAGGGGAATATCAGGAACAAGTCGAGATGAACTAGTTCCAGGGGGTTCCTGAGGGAGAAATTCTGCGACTAGTGGGACGTCAGGGATAAAAGAGGCCTCGGTGGGAGGGAGAGTATCTTTAGTTGTCATTCCGTTGGAGGATACGACACATACTTGTGCTGAGGGATGGATGAGCGGTGGTGCTCCATGGTATGTCCCTATCAAGGATGGGCCTTTAAATATTCTGGGGCCCATCTCAATGAGTGGATAGGAATCAAGATTAGTGTGGACAAAATAGAGGATTTTGTCAATGTTGGATGAAGGGTTAGGCTCATAATGTGATACTTGATCGATGGTAATGATCTTTCCATTATGGGGAAACATCATGGCTCAAAACACAGAAGAGGCAACGACCTTCATAGCATACATGTAGCTACAACCAAACAAGATATTGTAGTCGAGCGGGGCATTGATAACCTCAATGTCAATAAGAATGGTTTTTCCCCCGAGCTCGACAGGGACATTTTGGAAGAGTCCCTTGGGGGATGAGGGTCTTCCATCGTAGGCTCTTAAGGTAATGGAAGATGGTATGAGTTTGGGGGAACCATGTTTCTTCCATATGGATTTGGACATGATACATGTGGATGCACCTTCATTAATGATGCACCAATGAACTGTAATGTTTCGAATTTTCATGGGGATTTGAAAAGCGATAAGAGCAGGGAGGCGAGGTTCTCCACTGTCGAGATAAAATGTGATGCGTCGGGTATCAGCAGGGTTGACTGCCCCTAGAGAGGAAAGTAAGGACTTCCACTGAGTGGGACAATTTTGAATAACTTCTAATACTGAAATGGTAGCCGTAGATTGTGCCAAGTCATCGACTAAACTATAATTATGAGCCACCCTAGCCTAAGGATTGTGGACATTCCTGTGCAATGGGATGTGTGGAATACGAAGGGGGATTTCAGTATTAGGGCAAGGAATCATTAAAGGGGGTCCATTTGTGACTGGGGTTGCTTCCGAGGTGGTGGGAGGTGACTCAGAGGGTGTGCTATATTGACGACTGTGTGTTTGTAGAAGGACTTCTTCCTCATTGGTAAGGAGGATAGTGTGATCAACAAGATTTACCGTATTGGGATACTGTCCCGACTGTGGTGGGGTAGGTTGCATGTCTTTTTGGGTATTTATCACCCCTTGGTGTGGAATTGGGTTTTGTAGCACAGCTGAGGGTGGTTGTTGCACATATTTTTGTGGGGCCTTACGGAGGGGAAGGCAGTGCTGAGGGGTCTGGTCCATTCACAGAGTCTTTCATCCATTTATAGTCAGCGATTTGGGGGAAATGGTGAGTATAGTGACCAAACTCACTGCAAAGGACACAAGGGAAGGTGGTACGAATATTGTTGTTGTTATTCCCCTGGCATTTTTTGTTGTTTCCCCCTTGGGGGTTCTGATTCCCCTGGTTCTAGTTGCCCCTGGCATACTGGTTTTGCTGGGGTTGGTTCTAGTTTCCTCCTGGTCTGGGATTATTATTGTTCTAGTTTTTTCCTTTCTTTCGGGCGTTGTTCGATTGATGGGATGGATTTTCCATATTCATCTGTTAAAAATTTTGATATTGTTAAATGGGAGAGGGCTGAACAAAATTAACCTCAACGTGTGGGTGTCCTTGTGGTGGAGCCATAGGCTATGGGGGGACAAGAAATGGAAAGTACAGATTGTGTTGTGGAAATGATCCATAAGGTACATAGGAAGGCGTGGTGCTTTCATTAGTGATTAGGGTATAGGCTGAGGTAGAGGGAGTGATGACACTTGGTTGGATAGGTGGGCATATTATGGGTGCCGACAGGGGTCCACTTATGGGTGGAGGCAGGGAAACAGGGTATGGTTGTTGATAAGGGGGAGGAGGATAAGAAGGGATTCTTCCATATGATCCCAGATATTGGGGTGTTTCATACATGGGTGGTGGTTGAGGCTGTGGGTTGTGGTGTGTAGTGTTACCAATCAATCTGTCTGCTGAGTGAGACATCCCAGGTTTGTCTTGGTTGAATGGCACGGGTCTTGGGGCATCCGGGAGTACCGTGTATAGGTATCCAGAGTGGGCTTAAATGAGTTTGAATTATTGGGTCTTGCTAATGGATTCTTCTTCAGACTGGGGGAAGGTGGTGGCCACATCTTTGGAAAGGAGGGAAACAAGTGATTTGAGGCACCAATTGAGATATTGTTGGGGGGTAGTGTCAGCTTTGTAGAGACTACGTTGCCGATGCCACTCATGGATGTGGATAGTAATGTGTGTGGAGGAGGTTTGTTTGAAGTCTGAGAGTAGTTCGAGGCCATTGTCATGACGGAAGGGTAGTTGAAAGAAGGTCAAAAATTCTTTGGCCAAGGATTCAAAAGCCGCATGGGATCCAGATTTCTCTTCTACATGCCACTTGACTAATGGGTCAGTGAGTGTACGTTGAAATAAATTTAATCAGATGGAATCGTCCATGATGTTGTTTGAAGAACACCATAGGTGAATGGTCATGATATGGTTGGCGGGATCATCTCCTTCTTTTCCGTCAAACTTGGGGATGTCTGAAGGGAGTTTGGTAGGCATTGCAGGCCATGTGGGGTTGTGCAATATAGGATCATTGGTGAGTTTATTCATATCCAGTATGTTGAGGGAAGCCAAGTATGGCATATTGGGTGGTGGTGGAGGATTAATTCTAACCATAATGTGAGTGTTTTGGGTACCTGACCCTTGGAGGGGACTAGGTGGGTTTGTGCTTCCCCCTTGAGAAGAAGTTTCCCCCCCACTTCCATGTAAAGGAGAGAGAGTGGATGGTTGAACTTGGGACATGGACCCAATTAAGGTGGAACCAAAAAAAGATGATCCCAATATAGTGGAACTCATAGGGGTGTGAGGAGGTGGAGACGATGAGTGGGAAAGACTAGGAAATCCTCCTAGAATAGGAGGGAGATTTAGCAAGCGTCTGGAACAACGGGGGTTCTATGGGTCCCCTATGATGTCTAACTAGCTAAGTGAATGTGTGTGAATGGTGGTGAGAGTAATAAATAAACCAGAGCCTTTGCTGCAATTTTTTGAACCTTCACAATATATTTCCCAGATGTAATAAGAAGAGCATCATACATAAAAAAAAAATTGGATAAAGAAGCATATATGTGGATAGGTGGATTTTGTCTGCGTGGGAGAATAAAGAAAAAAAATGCTCATGTCCTAAAAGACGTAACGTCCTTCCTCTCAAATAGCACTGGACCTTCCAATAGCACTCGACAGTGGGGTCTGAAACCACCAGAAGAGAAACTAGTGAAGGATGAAGCAATCAATTATAATGAGGGGTAGAGGGGGAATATCTCGAAAGAACTGGTGATATTTCCCAATAGCCACACAAAATCCAATCAAGGTGCAATTGCAGCCCACAATTTCCACCTAGGTAGATGTCCTAAAATTTGGTCACTAGGTAGCTCGGTCAAAGTGCGACATTTAGATTTTTGGCCTAAGAAATGGGTCACGAGCTAGATCCCATCCAAGAGATGGGTGCCTCAAGGGGGGATGCAGAAAAAAAATGGACCTCGGCCTTCAACCCTTCATGGGTATCTCCCTACCTTATGGTGTTGGGAAAACTTGATTTGGAGGATTTAAAGTTTCCTATTTGACAACTTCTATTGTTTTGAAAATGTGAGAACCAGATAATGGGGAGTTATTTGGATGCCTATCCCCGAAATCCTACCTAGACTAAAAAAATTCTTTTGGCACCTCATGTGGAGGAAAACTTAGTGAGGTTTTAGAAAAAATTTAGATGTGGTTGTTTGAGAGATTGGGGGTGTGAGCCAATCTCGTTCGAAATTAAGTGGGAGTGGATAGTTTCATCAAGAAAAGGGTGGGGTGTTTCAGAATCCCTTTAGAGGAATCTTACTTCAACCTCCACGTTTCGAGATGAAAACTATGTGAGTGAGAAGTGACTTTTGTGTGTGAATGAGTGAAAGTGTGCCAAATTTTTAATAAATTAGGTGTCACCTTACTGCATGTGGACTTTGCTTGGTCCTTACAAGTCTTTGATTACCTAATTAACTAAATTCCATTGGTACAACCTTACAGAATTTTTAAAGTCCCTAGGAAACTAGCATGTGGACATGTGGGTCCTTACAATTCCTTTAACTCCCTAATGTGACTTAATCTAAGAAAACTTTGAAACTATACTAGATTGTGAACATGTGGGCATCTATAGGCCCATTACAAAACCTCTAAACTTCCCTAGTGATTTAATCTAAGAAAGTAAATTTCAACACTATCCTATCTTTGTATTATGTGGGCATGTATGGGCCCGTTACAATCTTAAGATGTGTTTGAAAAATAAACTAAGAGGAGTCCTAAGGGGGTTGTTGTCCTCTCCTAAAGATTTTGTCTTTTTAAGGGAGATGAAATTATCCCACAACCTCTTTCTAATTCTCAATATCACTTTGGAGCATGAGAGAAGAGCATACTCAGCGATTGATATCCAATTTCTGGTCCCAATGCAAGTTTTATATGTGATGTAGAATGATTCCAACTTAATTTTAGTCAAAGCAAGCCATCCATGTGGAAAAACGACAAAAAAGAAGAAAAGTTATGATTTTAACCCCTAAGTGCCTATGTGTTTGACTAATCCCTTTATATGGAGAGGGAATGTAAGTGTGGTGCAGATTATAGTATGCATGAAATCAATTTTAAGAAGGCTATGGTCCCTCCACAGATCACAAAAATCTTACAATGTGTATTTTTCTGCACAGGTGTGCGGGTCTCAGAACAGACAGAGGTGCTTTGAGCGCCAATGCGCGAACTAAAAGAGACTTATGGGTGAAGGTGCACAGAAGGCACAAAGTAATACAGTGGTTTTGGAACACGTGTGCATGATGTATGACTGTGGGCCGATAAACCCGTGGACACCTATCACACGGCCATGAAGAAAATTTTGGATGAAATTCCTTCAACTCATCTTTTAATTCAGTTTCGTGTAGGTCATCTTGGGCCGATTATGGTACCTATAGGTTAAATAAACAGAAAGATGAGATAAAATAATCCAAATGGGGTAGGAAATTGATACCTTTCCCCAGTGGAGTTGCCAATTTGTTGCACCTCTTTTGTCACCTAAATGAGCAAAACAAAGGTGCTTACAAGCTTAGTTAGGTTAGCTAGGCAAGACAACAGTAAAGGAAAGGGTTAGAAGAATAAAACATAAAAGACTAAGCTAAGAATTAAACTAGGAATGGTAAAAACAATTAAACGATAGTGCATAAGGACATAAGAACAAAAAACAAACAAGACTCATGTCAGCAATGGAAAGGATTGTATTAGTGAAACAAAAACACCAAAGAGAAAGGGAGACTTTGGGTCCCTTCTTCCTCCAAGGGAGGGCTCTTGGACCCCCAAATATTGATCTCTTCTTACAAATGAGGAACTAGAATGAAATGGTGAAGAGAATCCAAAGAACATTCACTCAAGAGGTGATATGAATGGATAAATGCAATGGTGCTAGCATACTCTTGATGAGGAAAGAGGGTCCTCCAAGAGAATATCAACAGCATAAAAATATAAATTAATTCCTTGAAATGTAGTGCACCCATGGCCTCTTTTTATAGCATAACTTTGAGGTATTATTCAACCATCTTTTAGTGTGAACAAGGGGTTGTTTAGGGAACCTTTAGGTATTTGACCAACCACCTAGCCAGATTCAGCCGAGATTTGGATGTCAAGTTGGCTTGGAAGATAAACCAAAAGTGGGTGGGAGGTTGACTAATATCATAAATGCATTGTTCTGAGGTGTGCACATCTTTTTGTGTCCACATTCGTGCATCGGGCGCATGTGTACTTTTGTAGTGTTTTCGATTGGCGCACATGCGTGCGCTTCCTATATATCCTTAGCACATACTGATTTTATAACTGGTTGTATAGTTTTGGACCTTTTGGAAATATTTTTTTGGTCATTTTTGGTCCATGGGTGAACTAGTAGCTGTTTGAAGATGCTGGATTCATATAACCATTTGCAGATGAAATTTCAGTGATAACATCAATCTTATCAGTCTTTTGGTCTCCAGAATCATCTGGGAAATTTATAACTTCGCACTCCAAGATTTTGAAAATCTGCATCTAGGATCTGATTGAATCTACAACATGTGGTTTGGTATCAGAAAGAATGTCTGAGTTCAAATTCGAGCCTTCACCGACCTCATCACTCTTATTCAACGTTTTCCTGGGTGCCATGATGCCTGCGATAAAAAGAGAATACCTATTACAGAGGAGAAGGCGTAATATTTTCTTGAGTAAAACTTATTACTTTGTTGAAAGAGAGAATGAAATTTGAAATAAAAACTTTTATTCACCCTCAGTCTACCTTAATTTGAGCGTGCTTCTACAGATGATGAATTTATTTGTTTTAATGAGGATATTACAACTGGAGATACGTGTATTATGCTATAAAATATTTCCATTGATCCTGTTATCAACCTAACAATTTTTATCGGGATCTAATTTTTTTTTAAGTTTAGCGAGACGCTATACCACAGTAGAGGTGCGATAGTTTAGGGAACTCGACTATATTCTGTTGTGTATGAACAAATGTAGCAGAAGTGGGAAGGGAATAGCTCTGCAGACTATCGATCTTGAAGAATCTTAGATCTACAGTCAAAGCCTGCATCAGACAAACAAATAGCACGCAACTTAACATCGTGAAGGAAGACCGGGGAAAAGTACTCTGGTTTCGATGGGGAACGTGTGGCGTTATTACACACGCATCGGGGGAGATGATGGATTGACTGAAACCACTTTTCATATGGCCTCAATGTCATGTGTTTCAAAACTTCATGTCGATATCTCGCGGGGAGGATGGCGGTTGGTCAGATCACCTCACATCACCAGTCCAGGTACTTTCCCAGATGACATACCAAAAGAACGTCGCCACATAACTAACTTGAGGCTCATCATTATAAGTGGATTGATGAAGCATGCCACACCAAGGTACTGTGACAGTAATTCATGAGAAAAGTACACAAACCATAAAATCTCAGATATGAATCATTTTATCCTATTCTGGGAAATTGTCATCTTATGTGTAAGAAAAACAAGCTCGGCATGTGCTCCTGAATTCTGTAAACTCAAAGGGTGGCCAAATCAAGGTCTCTGCGAAGTCCAGAAGGCATGGATAATACCCATAAAATGTTGTATGGCGTGACTGGGTTCTTAGCTAAGGTACCAGGCAGGTCAATAAGTAAGAATGAAAGATGGGTCTTGCAGATGTTGGTGACTAAATTTCATAACAAACCTGAAACTGACATAGAGTTGCGAGTAAAATTAAACCTCGTTATGAGGGATCTTGTCATAAATGTACATGCAGAAAACACCTACCACCCAGCCGCAAAGAATAAGAGGAGAAAAAAGGAGGAAATCAAAGGCCAAAACTGAGATGATAGGGAGCATCGGGGAAACTTTTGATTGGTGGAGTACCCTGGAGGAGGAAATCGCCAAGCTGAGGTGAATCCGCAAGTAAAATTTTGGTGTATTTCAGATATTTTTGGATAGATGTCAGCTTAAGAGAAGGGAGTCTTGATATGACAGACCGATTACTAACGGTCCCTTTAAATAATAAAAGTGTTCTTCCTTTTTGTAACTTGTATCTTTTTTTAGAATTATGAGGAAGTCGGAACGTTTTAAATTCCATATGAAATTCCTCTATATATGCTTGGCCTCACGAGTATAGAAGCATGGAGAAAAGAGGAGCCTATCCTCTGTGCAGGAAAAATTTATAAATATCTGGGGATGGAATGAATACATGGATGTAGAGGCAGATTTTGGGACTTTTTATGAAAAGATTCTATTTGGTGGTGTTATGAGTCTCATTTTCTCTCATAGTGTGTGATTCATGTTATTCTGTATTTTCATTTTTCTTTCTTCTGTCTAAATTGAGAAACTAAAAGTCTAGAATTCATTATTCAATGCTCTCGGCTTGGCGATTTAGACTATGCTCATCTCTTCTAAACCATTTCAGAATTCATTACTATAATGCTCTGATAATAGTTGTGTGTTTCTTTTCTTCTGATACCATCTAAAATTTTCAAGCATAAAATCAGAATTCACTTCCTCATATCCCAAAGGTCATCTTCAACTCTTCAACAACTTTATTAAAACCCAAAAACAAACCAATTATAGCCACCGATTTCCATAGATGTATCAAGTGACATGAGAGATCCCTCTTTGAGTTGAGAAGGCTAGTGCCTCAACTCTAAAGCTAGTTGAAACAATTACCTATGTCATCTATCTATTCAGCCGGACATAATTTATAGAGTGCTAACAATCTGGCGTTGTTGCCAAGGATGAAATTTTAAATTTTTCCTTGGGAAGAACGACATGGTTGAGTTCTAGGGTCTGAGAGCGGCAGACACTTAGGAACACATTGGCTGTATTCCTTCTCTGGCGACTCCACTTTGGTTTGAAGGAGACTCCACTAATAAAAGAATCCTAAATTTCCAAGAGGTGAACTTGCTCTCAATACTTCAAGCACGAGACAAAAACATCACTGAAAGATGAAACCCCTTGACAGGGGAAAGGAAGGGCATCATGAGGGAAAACAGGTACTCAAAATGGGACCTCTTACAAAGAATTTTACTTTTCATTTTAAGTTTCCTCTTCTCCTTCCTTGAAAATTCCAAACGAACTTTAATTTACCTATTGTATCTTAATAATGATAATGAAAGACTTAAAATTATATTTCCTCCTCTATACGTTGCACATGCATACCCTTGCCTTGTCATTGGTTCTGATAAAAAGGTTTCAATTAGGCCACGCAATGACAATGACCAAGTTGATAAATCCCATGAGAATCAGACCAATGTATCTCCCACTGTTCTTATCCCAACACCCCCTAAGGCCCGACATAGATATATAGCCTTAAAGCTACCCCAAACCCCTCATGATTTCCCTCCAAATTACTATGAGTTCCTATCTGTGTTCGATGGAGAATAGCGTATCATATCTGCTGAAAAGCACATTCAAGGGTTTGACCATTTTATAGATTTATTCGATATTGAACACGATGATGTGTGTATGGGAGTTTTCTCCCAATCCTTGAAAGGAGACACCAAACACTGGTTCAAACACTTACACCCATAAACCATCAGCTCATCTTCCTTCGTGATGTTAAGTTTCATGCTATTTGTTTTTTCGATGTAGGCTTCGACTGTAGATATGAGATTCTTCAAGATCAACGACCCACCGAGATACTCCCTTCCCACTTCCGCTACATTCGTTCATACGCCGCGGAATATAGCCAAGCGCCCTGAACTATCGTGCCTCTACTGTGGTATAGCGTCTCGCTAAACTTCAGAAGTTTTTAGATCCCGATAAAAATTGTTAGGGTGATAACAGATCCATAATAAAAATTACCAAATTTCGGTGATCCACGACCAGGAGTTTTGGATGTAACAACATTGAAATATCCTGAAACGCGAATGTGTGAAAAATCAATTTATATCGTTAATTTTTTTGGTTAGAGGTTAAATTAAACATGCTTAAGAACTTAATGTTTTTGGGACTTCATTATTCGGGGTTTCTTTGGTGTGATGAGTGATAATTCCCTGATTCCCAACAATGCGACTGGTTAAAATTATATTAAGTATGTTTAATTTTTTATTTATTTTTAATTAATTACAATTAAAAATGGATTTCGTGACTTTGTATATTGGGATTTTAAGCTGTCGTTTGAGGTGGGATTTCCGAAACGTGAAATTACGATATGTTTTAATTACCATTAAACATTCTTAATCGTTTTAATTAACTCAGTTTAATTTTTAAACTAAATTTCATGACTTAGCATATCGGGATTTTGGAGTTCATTGTATGTCAAACTGCTTATATCGCGAAACCTTGAAACCCTATACTTTGGAAGTTGTCTTAGTGTTTTGAATTTTTAAAAAAAGGGCGACTCCAATATTTAAAAAACTTTTAGACCATTGGATTAATCAGAAGGCTTCATTCGATGGTAGTGTCCAATGCATTCTTGTTCTTGTTTTTATTTAAACAAAAATGAAACTTATTTTCGGTGAAAGTTTAGAAAAATATATATGTTTCAACATCTTCAATATTTTTAGGATCCACCCTGACGTACTCGAATTCTGAGGCACCAAAAGCACATTTAGATTGTTTTAGGAAAATTTGGTGTTGAGAGAGTAGATGGAGAACTCGATCCACATGATAAATATGGTTTGTCTAGGTTTTTCATATAGATGAGGATATCATCAAAGAAAAATAAGACAAAATGACAGAGAAAAGGATGAAAGACATGATTCATGAGGCTTTGGAAAGTGGAGGGAGCATTACAAAAGCCAAAGGGTATGACCAAAAACTCATAGTGGCCCTCATGAGTTCTAAAAGAAGTCTTAGGAATGTTTGCCTCTTTCATACAAATCTGGTGGTAGCCAAAATGAATATCAAGTTTAGTAAAGAACTGGGCACCACTCAATTCATCCAAGAGGTCATCAATGAAAGGAATGGGAAATTTGTCTTTAATAGTGAGTTTTTTGAGGGCGTGAAATTCAGGACACATGCACCAAGAACCTTCTTTCTTAAGGACCATGACCACATGATAAGAGTATGGGCTTGTACTAGGGTGGATAACACCTGCATTGAACATTTCTTGAACCATTTTCTTTATTTCATTTTTTTGGGAAAATGGGTGACGATAGGGACGGATATTGGGAGGACAGCTTCCTGGGACAAGGGGAATGGAATGATCAGGAACACCACGGTAAGGAGGGATTCCCTAGGGAGTGGAAAAAAACACTTGATGTTTAGAGAGGATGGATTGGAGATCCAGTGGCACAGAGGGTGTCTCAGTTGCTTGTATGGCATAGAGTTGGGAAATAATGCTAGAATGACCTTTGTTGAGCCTCTTTTATGTGTGATGGGAACTAATGATATCTGGGGAGTTGATGATGATGCCTTGGAACTTATAATGTTGTCCCTCTTGGTCAAATTGCATGGTTAATTCATTAAAATCCATGATAATGGGACCCAAAGTCCTTAGCCATTATGCACCCAACACAATGTCACAACCTCCCATGTCGATAGAAAACATATGATATTTTAGGTGGTATTCACCAATTTGGAGATGCACATTTTCACAATGCCCTCCAAATTTCATGGACCCTCCATTGGCAATCATGATTTGGAAATTATTGACTACACGGATATAGAAATTAGTTTGTTGGGAAATGTGGTGATGAATAAAATTATGGGTTCTTCTGCTATCAATAAGAATGTTGACCTTCCTATGCTTGATCTAACCAATTATCTTGAGGGTTTGGAGAGAAGAGAAGCCAGTGAGAGCATCTAGGGAAATGACCAGTTCTATTTTGGGAGGGTTTGAGAGAGGGGTTATGTCAGTGGTTTCAGGTGAAAAAGACACAATGGGAGACTCAACATCCTCTTCTAAAACATCCTATGAGATGGCCATAAAAACATTTTTTTCCTTACACTTTTGTCGCAAAAAATATTTGTCATCACAATTATAACAAAGGCCTTTGAGTTGGCGTTCAACCATTTTGACCTTGGTCAATTTTTGGATATTTAGTGGAGTAGAAGAAGGAGTGGGATTTACTGGTTTAGTGCAAGGAATAAAGGAGGGTTTTCGGTTTTGAGAAGAGACAACCTATTGTGCTTCCTTAGCTCTTTTAGTAGCCTCCACCCAACTCTGAGGCCAACACATGAGGACATGTGCACAAATATCATCCTTGAGGCCACTAATAAAACATTCTCGGAAAAAAGCATTAGACCTACCCTCTATATGAAAATCCATTCGCTCAAAAGTAGCTATAAAGTCTTCCACTGTTCCAGATTGTTTCAACTTTTTCAAATGGACTAAATGGTTTGTGTCAGTGTCAAACCGTTCATAAAGCTCTACCACAAAGTGTGTCCAAGAAACATACCCTTGGCAGGGATTTTTTCTCCATTGCTACCATTGCCAACGTTCTTGATCTAGATTGATAACACCATACCAGAGTTTGGCCAACTCATCCGTAATGTCAGACAAAGAGAAATAATGTTCCATTTGAGATACCCATCTAGTGGAATCAACGCCTTCAAAGTTGGTCACATCCACACATGGAAGGCATAGGTCACGCTGAAAGTGATGGGGTTGAAGATTCTGGGAATGAGAGGAAGGTTCACCTTAAGTATAAAAAGGTAGGTCAGATAAGGGAGGATCTACAAGGATATGCAGCTTGGTGCAGATCATCGTAGTGACAGATTCAAGCTAGGTAGTAATTTCTTGTTTGACGTCTTTTTTGAGTTCCTCGATTGAGGTGACGATGGATGAATGCATGTTTTTATTGATGGTGGAAATATTGGCAATCATCTGTCTCACTTCTTGTTGGGTTTCTATGAAGTTAGAGTGTGATGGGTGTTCTATATGCACTAAAAACACACTAAAAACCCTCAATTAAATTGTCAACCTGGGGTAAATAAAATTAGAGTTGTAGCACTATATGTGCCAAGGCGGAAAGGCTAGAGGTAGTATAGTCTAACTAAGGAAATGGGCTATCTAAGGGATAATCTACTCAAGAAAAGACTACTAATAATCAAACCCTATTAAGAAACTTAAACTATTTATCCTAAGTAACTTTTGAACAAATGATCGATGGATATTCCTAAGAAAGTAAATGAAAACCCTACTTAAAGAAAATTAACTTAACCACTATAATGAGAAAAAGAAAACTGTCTATTTAATCTATCTAATGAGCAATAACAACAACAAACTACTTTAATTAACCTACTCAAATTCAATAAGAAGCAACAAGTAAGTAAATGAACAAGCAAGCAACTACCCTAATAAAGCAAGTAAATAAGAAATCAAACAACTAACTAACCTTTGATAACTTCTACAACAAGTAAACTAATCAAAATTACTCAATACGCAACTTATCAAACTAATAAGCAAGTGAACTCTATTCTTCACAATTACTTCTAATTTACAAAAGGAAATCTTAATCTACTAAATTCAAAGCATTATAACAATAAAAGTAATTAACAACTACTCTTTAATATACGATAAGAAAAATATTCTTTAATCTACCAAAGAAAGAATACTATCTAATCTACAAAAGCAAGGAAACTATTCTCTAATCTATAAAAGAAAGAAAACTCAAATATAATGTTGATGGTTATGTCTCTGGTGTCTTATAATATCATGATGGCATTTAATAATTAACGATAGCTAAAGAGGGATAAAATCAATATTGACTTCGATAGAAAAGTGAAAAGTGTGAATTAGGAAATCCAATGAGAACTTAGCCATGATAGAAGCAACATCAACTACCCTGCAAATCCATGTGATTATTCAATCATATATTAATCATCAACAATATAAAAAAACACTATTCTATTAAATTCAATTGCATTCTATGCTAATTAAGAAAATTCATACTACTTAGATTCATGACTGAACTAAACTAAATAATCAAGATTTGAATTAAAACTTCAATCTAGATCTAGAAAAGGAAATTTCATAAAGTAAACTAGACTAATTCTATTTTAACAATTCAAATTGCAAAAAAGGAAATGCTCATAAATCATAAATCAAATTCTATTTCTATTTCAGCACATAACAAGTAAGTAAATAAGAAAACTATCTAATGGCTAGATGCAAAAACTAAATAGCAATTAGATAAACAAACTAGCAATGAAAACTAAAATTGACAACTATACATCCACCGAAGCTTGCAAAAGAAACCATATACTAGAAACTATGTTTTAACTCTATTTTTATACTCTATTTCAGCATAAAGAAAATCTAGCTATGCTCTACCTATACACAGGGTTAGTAACTAAGAACTTGCAAGTTCATTTCCTATCAACTAACAAATCATTTCATATTAACACTAGCCTCCACAATAACCTCCAAAACTGAACTAAACTAATTAAATTATGAACAAAAAATTACACAGTAAATAAACACAATAAAAACTTGTGTACAGGAAATAAACAAAATGACGATTACACTACAAAAATTCACAAGAAAACTAACTAAATATTCACCCAGACTGCTGGTGCCCCCCCCAGGAGGTTGTGTCTACTCTTCAAGGACAGATCAAAAGCTCCGTTAACACAATTTCAACATTTAAAACCAAAAACACAGTTTTACACAGTTTTAGAAAAACAAGTCTAGAATTGGAAAAACAGAGCTTGACTATTCTTTTGATCTCCTCTCTAACTATCTGTCTGACCACTAATGTGGTATTTATAATGTTTACAATTTGAGAGGTCGACCACTGGAAGGGTCGACCTCCTCTAAAAACAACAAATCGCATTCAATGCATCTTAGCCGTCGGTGACTTCTAGAAACAAGGCGAGCCAATAATCACCCAGCATAACAACCCAATATGAGTTGTTATAATTTCAGTAGTTGGAGGCCACGAGCACAAAGAAAACCCATGTCTTTGATTCACCCATCGTTGGCCGCCGATATGATAGCCTCCAAATCACCCATGGTTTTAGTGCAGGACAGAGTGTCAGATGGAGTATCGGACATAGTGTCGGATGGAGTACCGGACGGAGTGCCAGATGCAAAAATGACCTGCAACTTTTCCCTGTGACACACATAACATAAATTAGTTTCCTAAAATCATTAAAACATGCTAAATTATACTAAAATCCATCATAAAACTTGAATCATACGTACCTAGTATGAACCCTGAGGATTTAACACAAAAACTCTTCAAAACTCTTCAAAACAGGAAAATGCACATACACATTTGGCCAAAAAGGATCTAGTTATCGTTATTAAATTAACCATATCACGGGCCCAACATTACCCCCACACCTAAGATTTTGCAGGTCCTACTGCAAAAAAAAAGAAATTTCCACTCATGACTAAGCTTGATGAAGAGGATCAACTTTAGAATCTTGTCCTTCTTGCTGTGAAGATTTTGTCTTATGCCTCTTGTGTTGCTTTAATTGTGCCCTAAGGTTGCGGTTGGCTTCGGTCATATCATCAACCAAAATTTGAAGGGAATTCACCTTTTCTTGAAGGACGACATTATCATGGTGAAGATGCGTGTCCATAGTCTTCCTATCTTCCAATTGTTGCAGAAGTTGAAAATTCTCTTGTTGTAGGTTCTCCATGGCTAGAGCAGGATCAGATATCTCGGAGGAGGGTGTAGATCCTTTGAAATATGTATAATTTCTATCGGTCGTATGATTTTGGGTAGGCATCTGTGAGGTAGGAGTAATATGGGGTTGTTGAGGAGAAGTAGGTTCAGATTTTGTCTTTCTTTGATGCTTCAATTCATCTATAGACACTTCCCTAAGTATTTTGTGAGGACTCTTGAGATTGGAGGACAATTGGATAGGGTCCGAAGTAGTGAGGGGTTTTGCATAAGGTTTTCCTCTTGTTCTCTGGGTACTCTTTCGAAAGGGTCCTCTATTAAATCAATTATCTCCTCTCCTATTTGTGGGAACTGTAGGAAAGTCTTGTTGAATTACTTCTTGTATCTTCTTGGGTGTAGGATCAAGATATATTGAAGGCATATGGAGATTAAGAATAGGCTTCTTGGTCTTTTTTCCCGATGAGGATGCAAGGATATTGTTATAACCCTAAATTGCACCATACATGCTTACCTAGCATATGTCCATATCATAGCTCTTCTTTTCCAAGCCACTGTTGAACAAACTCTTTTGAAAAACCTCTTTCATAAGGGTCCACGCGCCCTAATGCATTATTGCATGCATGTACACGCTGGCTGACCTAAAACAGCTCGCGTGGACGGAAAAAAGCATAAAAAAAGGAAATTTGTCGACAGAACACAAAATCTATGGGTGAGTTAACTGAAATTCCTGGCTATGCATGGCCGAGGGTTCATCCAAATACCTAGCTCCTTCTAGCCTATAAAAGAAGGGGTAGGGGTCCCATTTGGAAGGAGGAAAATATAGCAAAGAAACTCTGCCCATTTGATTATTCCCATTGTCCCAACCCTTTATATTTCCTTATGCTAGAAGAGATACAAAGCAAAGAAGTTGGAGGACAGTAGAAGAGGAGCCCAGGACCAAGTTCGTGGAGCGGTGGCCGGTCTCAATTTTTTGTAAGTTGATTCATTTAAAGAAATAAAGGAAATGATTTTCCCGTACCAATTCATGAACTTTTCATAGTTTGATTAGCATATGTTTGGATTTCTAACCTGTTAGTATATAAAAAGTATGCATTTGTAGTTTTTACTTGTCTTGTATGCAGGTCAGCTTTGGAAGGAGTATTGCGAACAAGTAATCAAGCACAACGGAGAATCGACATCAAACGCCGGAAACGAGGTAAGTTGATCTTTCCATGCATTTACTAAGAAAAGGGGATTTAAATCTAGGGATGAAGGTAGAAAGTAGTTTTTTCCTCGGTCATATCTGCATGCAAAGTCTAAACCCTATTTGCTAGTCCGTAGGGAGATTTCCCTCACCACAGAATTGGAAAATGTACTGGGGAGTCTCTTAGGGTTCCTGGAATTTTATTCTTCTTTTGGGTAGTTTTAAAATACTGGTTTTTCTTGCCTGTTTCTTTTTTTAGTTTCTGACAGGTCTAAGCTAGCAGGGAGTCTGGTTTTCCATACCATCTTTCTTTGTCATTTGCTTGAATTGTGTTTTTTTTTTAGACCCACAGAGGTACACGCGGCCTACATAAGGTCTGCACGCATGTATCCACTCCATACTCTCTTACAACCCGTGTGTACACATTAGCTGAGGAAGTAGCAGTAGGGTGTAGTTTCCAGAAAAAGTTAGAGGCAATCATCCTCTTTCCTGTTATAATCAGTTAATTTCATGTGTTTTTTGGAACTCTGTCTAATTTTTGTTTGATTGCAGTCTTATCTCAGATTGATTTTATTTACACATATTTTTCCTTTTTATTGTTTGCCTTTTTTTGTTAAAAAGAGTGTCCAAGCCTTCAAGGGATCCTGGTTATCAATATTAGGGGTCTCTTCCTGGTTAGGGCTGTTTGTTTTTATTTTTTCTCATAGTTTATAGATACACGCGGCCTATACAAGGTCATCCCGTGTGTACACACCCTCTGTCTCTATACAACTCATGTTCACACGCTGCCTGTTGGACTATCAGTGGCTTGCTTGTGCAGGATAGATTTGGTTGAGGTTAAGGCAGTCATCCTTTCCTTTGATGAGAATTATTCCTCTCAGGCATTTGAATCTTTGTCTTAGCAGTTAGTAGCTTAGGATTAATCTTACCCTTAGCTTGCTTTTTCTCATTTAAAAGTGGTCATAAAAAAGAATTTTTTAAGGTTTTTAGACAAGTGTGAGAGTCATTTTTTATTTTTTTTTTGCTTGTGTGTGATTTCTTGAAGTGATTTTTTGTGATATGGGATTAAGCCAGAATTGTTTTCTTGGTTTTTTACTTGTTGGTAGTTTTCTGTCTTTGCTCTATCAACATTTAAATAAATAAATAAATCTCTTTCATTTTTCTTGTTTGGTTGAAGAGTGTGTTTCTGCATTTATTAGCCAGGGAAAAATCTTTATTTCATAAGTTTTTTACAGTTCACTTAGATCATAAGTAACTCGTAGTCGAATGAAATTCTTTGAGTTTTCTATCCAAAAAATCTTAGAAAATTACAAATTTTGAAAGGTTGTTAAAATTTTGCATTAAGTGAAAGTCTTTGTTTCCAACTTTTTCTTCATTTTACTTTCATCTTTTACACTTCATCAGTTTCACTTCCGTACCCCTTGACTTAAGACAAGGCTTATAAATAATGCTAAAATTAAAAATTCTTAGACTTTTATGTTTGTAGGGTTAACCAACTAGTTCAGGATTAGGGCCTTGGATTAGGTTGGAGAGGAAACTCTTCAAGGCCATTTAAAATCAAACATTGGAGTCTAAGTTAGGGAGTGTCTAAGTCCAGTATTTTGAAAGTTATCCGGGACCCCCCTATAACACAGGGGATAAACACGAGGTCGTGTGCGGAAAGGTAGCGGAGATAACCCCTCCAAAGCTGGACCAATCATAGTATAGAACACATATAGAGGGCTTGTTTTGGGATTCTGTCGATTTCATTTGCCACAGGGCTTCATGGGTCTCAAATCTGTTCGAGGTCCTCAATTTTCTTCTGTACCACTTGCTTTCGATACCTTTGACAGGTTTCAGGATTGATACCCCGTTCATTGTGGTCTACCTGACTTTCGACTGTACCCGCCTGGTGACTGTTCGTGCGTTGGCAACCTAGTTGCCCATCTTTTTAGGGACTTACACAGGTGACTGTGGGGGTATACCGTGATACCTAGGAAAAACATCGGGCCATGCTTTGCAGAGTATACATGGAGGGGGATTCCGTGTTCGAGTTTCACTTGCACTGGTAAGTTGCTCTAGTGTTGGTTGTTGTAACTGTTCTTCGAATTAATTTAGTGTTTGCTTGTTTTATCTCCTAGGGACTTTTTTAGTGTGTGTTACTTTTGAATGTTTAGACTACCCTAGAGTGTCTTGGATCTTCTCACATAGTGGAGGATCCTGAGCTCCACCGGTCACGAAGGCTTCTTGGCCTGCCGTCGGTTACACTGGAGCCACCCTTGCCACCATTAAGGCGAAAGCTAGACCAACAAGGGTCTTTTGAAGCAATCGGGTCGCAAGAAATTGTGCCCGCCCAACATCCGGAAGAACCGACCGTGGAAGACCTTGGAGTGAACACTCTTGGCCTAGTTGAAACCCCCACCACTGATGTCTTGGCACCTTTCATTGTACCAATTCAATTTTACGAGTTCCAGACAGTGTCGCACGCAGCAATGGAAACAAATGTTGTTACCACTTCTGGGAATTCATCAGTTCCCGTTACGGTTGTCACCACAGGAGTGTTTCCACCTTGTAACCCACCATCACCGGTCCGAACCACCATGGTATCGACCGCAACTTCCTCGCATAGTGGTCTGATCCCGTCTTTGGTGGCAGCCACAACCCCTTTCACACCAAGTGTGACAGGACCTCCATTCTCATACGGGATGCCTAGTTCGGGTACAAGTCATGTACTTTCCTACTCCACTTTACAGACTTTAGGTCTAGGGGCAGGGAGCTCTAGCACTCCTCTACAAGGTCACATGGGAGGAAATCCTTCTCCTTTTAACGCTTTCCCTTACAGAGGAGGTCACATACCTCCTTCATCCCCTTCGCTCCGTGGCTCGCATCAGCAATCCGTCGGGCAACCTACATCCCATAGTTTATTTGGAGCGAGGAGTCAAGGACCACCTTCGCATAGTATGCCGGTAGGTTTGACACCATTTTCTTTGATTGAAGCATTTGGTAATAATGATTTTTCGTCAGCTGTTTTCCCAACTGGGGGAAATCCCAATTTCGGACAATCTATTCCTATGCAGGGTACTATTCTTGCACAGGGGGAAAACCTAGGGAATTTTTCTGCATCAGGGCCTTGGAATTCATGGCAAGGATCCATTCCCTCATCCGGAATGCCAATCTGGGGTAGTTCTCTCCAAAATAAATGGAACCCCGGAAAAAATACCATGCCTATCCCCACAGGACCAACATGGGGAAACCCTTCCCAAAGTCCTTCGAATGTTATGCACGCCCAACCATTTATGTCCTATTTTGGGAATCAGTCGATGACGTCTTTGCATACGAAAAATCCCTATGCTGGCCAAGGCCATGGTTTCTACCAGAATCCAGGCCAGTAGCCAAAATTTTCCTGGCAACCTGGTGCCAGTCAAACTCCAGGCCCTATTTTCCCAAGTTATCACCAACAACCCAAACTAACTTTCGTGACGACTTTGCACTTGCCATATTTGACAAGATTGTTGAACGACCCTATCTGTCACGATCTATGTTGGCCTCCTATGTCGACAAAGTTTCCTTCGGACATCCCAAAGTTCGAAGCCAAGCATAACGAAGATCCAGGAGATCATGTCACTACCTTCCATCTTTGGTGTTCTTCTAACTCGTTGAAAGACGATTCCTTACAATTGTGATTGTTTCAACTTACTCTCATTGGGAGTGTCGTGAAATGGTACATTGAGCTCAATCACTCAAGATACTCTTCCTTCAGTGAATTGGCGATGGCTTTCCTAAACCATTTCTAGTTACCTATAAGATACGACACTGGCACAGAGCTACTTGCTAATTTCAAACAGACAACATCAGGCCATATCTCTGATCATATCCGAGAATGGAGACGTAGGAAGAGTTTAATTAAAGTGCCAGTCCCACCAGCATTCCTGCTTGAGTGGTTCCTTAAGTCTTTGGTCCTGCATCTATCCAAAGATGTCGTGATGTCAGGAGTATTCTCCGAAGAAGACGCCATCATGAGAGCTCAACAATTTGAGATCATCTATTCTCAGTCTGGTTTATTATACAACATCTTACCAGATACGCCATGCTCAATACTTGATAAAACTAGACAGAGAGTTGGACCATATGTCGATGGTATTCTTGGATCCGCACAAACAAATCCCATTGAACAACTAACGAATTAGTTGCAATAGTTTTCTATACAACACACAGTGGCAAGCCAAACTACTTCTTTGGCTGCTCCCTCTACCAAAACGTCGGATGTACACACAGTGCAATTGACTAACCCAAAGGCCACCCAACAGCCTGAAGGAAAGAAAAAACAATGAAAGAAGGGTAAGGGGGATAAGAAACCAACCGATAATGTTGGTGAGGGAAACACTGAAAAACAGAAGGTGAGGTATCCATGCAACCTATGCACAGAAGACCACCCAACCCACCTATGTCCTCGACTTGTGGAGGCCCAAAAGTTTGTGACACATCAAAAACCCGCCGTGTTAACTAATCCATTTCAACATGGACAAAATCTAACTCAAGCCTCTACAAGCATGGAAGGGGGTAGTCAAGGACCCCCTCTGTCTTCGAACAAACCCACATCCGTGAACATATATATGGTGAAAGGTGATGCTTTTCTATCAACTAGAGCACAGAACTATAGTCAACCAAGCACTTCCGAGAAGGGAAAAGAAGTCGAACTCCCATATTTTCCTCTACATATTGAGAAGACATTGGGAGAAAAAATGACACACATCCCTAAAGGCACGTTCAAGAGGGCTTCTCACAACCCTAATGCAAGGGCCGCCCAAAACAACTCTGTGGTGGAGGATTTATCACAAACCCCTTGCGTGATGTCTGCTTTGGAGGTCCTCCAAAGTTGTCCTTCCCAGAGGAAAGATTTGTTAACAGCTTTAGGATCTACCAAGACTTGTAATCCGGGTACAATCATGCTAGATACAACCGACTTAAAGCCTCATCTGCCTTACCACATAGTGTTTCAGATAGTAGTGGCTCATCCCATGAAAACTGTTACAAGGAATATCTTTCGCACGGTAGTGGATGAGGGCGCCTCCACATGCGTTATGTCATTAGCATGTTAGAAGTCCATCGACCAACCTATTTTGTCTCTGTCACCTACTCTCCTCACTGCTTTGGATGGTCGTTCATTTAGACCACATGGTATCATTCCTTCTTTCCTCGTGCAGTTAGGAGGGAAGACTGTGTGCATCGAGGTAGAAGTAGTCGACGCTCCCCTCGACTATAATATTCTTTTAGGAGGGAGCTGGACTTACGCTATGCAAGCCGTGGTCGCTACAGTTTTCCAAGTCTTGTTGTTTCCACACGAGGGCAGGATTGTGATCATAGATCAATTGTCTTTCTCTAGAACTGACACGTCACTAGGGGCATCCACAGTCTCGATGATTGATAATCCTCAACCAAGTGTTGTTAACGTAGGGGTTGGTTTGTGCCCATCCTTGATGGGTACCTTCAATTACCCGCCCCCTCAAGGCGATATCAAATTTATATCCAATCATCATAAGGTTGCAATTTTTCAAGTTTCGTCGTTCTGCACGACTTACTTCGATGACCCGTGGACACTTCCTTCCCCATCAGCCATGATGGATGAGACAGGGCACTCGGGTATATCCTTGCCCTTGTCTGCCACTGAAGTAGCATACTCTTTATTCCAGCAAGCTTCAACTAACCTCGATTTGACTCTCGCACAAGAGTTAGATCCTCTACTAGAGCTTATTTGGGCTTAGGGTTCTCTCGCTAGCACCGATTCATTAGACTTAGTATTTCCCTTCGACGAAGCAATAATCGAAGCAATGAATATTCCAGACAAACCCTGGGAAGATCTTCATCACAGATCATACTTCCTCTCGGAGTTAAGCTGAATTGAAGCAGGAAAATTCACTGTGACTATGATGGGAGATCGGTCTTGTCCTATTAACCCCTTAGCTACACATGAGGTTTATGCTAAGGGTAATGTGGCAACTATCGTTGAAACCTTACCAATCAATATCTTTTGAAACCCTGCCATCATGGAGAATGTCTTCATCGAAGTGGATTTCTCCCCTGAAGAGATTCAAATCTACACCGATATTTTCAAATAATTCTGCGACATTTTTTCTTGGTCTTATGAGGAAATGCCAGGCATCGATCCAAAAATAGTTGAACATGAAATCACAACTTATCCTGATGCCAAGCCAGTTCGGTAGAAGCTTCATCTAGTTAATCCAAAGAAAGCAACAACCATTAAGGTTGAGGTCAAGAAATTGCTAAAGGTGGGTTTTATCTATCCTATCCATTTGACCCAATGGGTGTTGAATCATGTGCTGGTCAATAAAAAACAAGGCATGATTCGTGTATGTATCGACTTCTGTGATTTGAACAAGGCATGTCCCAAAGATAGTTTTCCAACTCCATTCATTGACTAGATCATTGATGAATGTGTCAGTTGCGAGGACTTTTCTTTCATGGATTTTTTTTCGGGATATAATCAAATCCAGATCAAAAGCGAGGACCAACATAAAATGACATTCATTTTTCCTTGGGGTACATTCGCATATCGTAAGATGCCTTTTGGTCTTAAAAATGCTGGAGCAACCTTTCAGCGGGCCATGTATTTTTCTTTCCATGACCTCAATCATATATTCGAGGCCTATTTAGATGATTTAGCATCGCGATCTTGCAAGAGAACGGATCATCCCAAACACCTCTGACTTATCTTCGAACGTTGTCGCTACTTTCAGGTTCGCTTGAATCCAAACAAGTTGAGTTTTTTTGTAATGTCAGGACATTTGTTAGGTTTCATTGTATCAACAACATGGATCATGGTTGAT
>ML782564.1:269334-310183 GCA_009831015.1 Picea engelmannii | reverse complement strand
TCCTTCAACTTCAGAGTCTACAAGGCAAGGCGAATTTTTACGATGCTTCATCGCTAGCTATGCCGAGATCACCAAGGGATTTATGTGCTTACTAAAGAAAGATGTTCCCTTTTACTGGGATGAGGCTGCTCAACATTCTTTCGATGCATTGAAACATGCCCTCACCACTGCCCCTCTGCTCCGACCACCTAACTATAACATGGATTTCTTATTATATCTGGCTACCACAGAGTCAACCATTGGCATGGTTTTAGTTCAGGAAGACAATTTTTTCTCAGAATACATGATCTATTACCTAAGACGAGGCCTCGTAGGATTAGAACTCAATTATTCCGATATCGAAAAACTTGCGTTGACAGCAGTTCATGCTGTTCAACGATTCTGTCATTATGTTTTTTTTCGCAATACCACCATCATTTCTGTCGTAAATCCATTCCAGTACATGTTGACATGACAAGTAATAGGCAGAAAAATCAGTAGATGGATAGTCATCCTCCAAGAGTTTGACTTAGACTTCATTTCAGCAAAGTCCAAAAAGTCACTGGTAGTTGCGGAACTTATTTCGGAACTTCCGGTTGAGTCAGGTGACGTTGTGCCTGAAGAATTGCCTATATGGGGAGATATGTTTTTAATCACATCTTCGGACCCCTATTACGAAGATATACTTATCTATCTCTAGAATTTGAAGTGCCCCACCTCTGCTTCTCGTGAGGAACGTCAACGCATACACCATCAGGCTAAAAATTATCTCATACTCAATGACACTTTGTATCGAAGAGGTGTAGATTGCATCTTGCGTCGATGTCTCACTCATGAGGAGGAAGTTATAGTGCTTAACAATTGCCACACCAAAGCATGTGGTGGTAATTTGTCTGGGTTGGCAACATCCCAAAATATTCTATGAGAAGGTTACTTCTGGCCGACGCTAATCAACGATTGTATTGAATCGGTCAAGAAGTGTCATCCATGCCAAATCTTCTCACGGAAGATGAGGGAACACCCCACTCCTATGTTTCCTATCATCACAGTTGGTCCCTTCACCAAGTGGGGAATTGATTACACTACATGCAACCCTCCTTCAGCAAGGGGGCACCGCTATATCATCGTAGATGTTGACTACTTCACAAAGTGGGTTGAAGCTATGCCAACGTTGAAGGATGATGGAGAGACTACAACCCTCTTTCTTTTCAACCAGATAATAGAAAGGTTCGTCATCCCAAGAGAGATTGTCACTGACCATGGAAATCACTTTCAGAACCAAATGATGAATGAGTTGACATCAAATCTTGGGTTACGGCAAGAACATTCATCACCCTACTACCCCCAAGCTAATGGGCAGGTGGAAGCTGTAAACAAATCTCTTAAGACTATTTTACAGAAAACTATCAACTCAGCCAAGTCAAATTGGCATTTGATGTTATACTCGACATTATGGGCTTACCGAACATCTGTTAAGAATGAAACCAGTTTCTCACCTTTTCAACTCGTTTACTCTTTGGAGGCAGTCTTTCCCATCAAATGCCAGATCCCGTCTCTAAAATTGGCAGTACAATTATTTCCAGACACTTCTCCACTTGAAGAATGGTTAGTATACCTTGAGCAGCGTCATGATGTAGCCCTAGCCAACAAGGCTCAAAAACATAAGGTTAAGTGTCATTATGATAGGTCCATTCGTCCTTGGATTTTTTCTGAAGACGACCTTGTGTCTATGACCAAGACAAGGTCCCTTTGGGGGCAGGAAAATTCAAACCCATGTGGTTTGGACCTTTCGTCATAAAAGAGGTGTCAAAAAAGGGTGCTTATCGTCTGGTTGACTTTGAAGGGAATGCTTTGGCGAAGCCTCGAAATGGGCTCTACCTCAAGAAGTATCACTCATAGGCAGGTCACTGTGGGTAAATTTTTGTAACATATGTATAAGTCTTTTGTACTATTATTTTCTAGTCTCTTTTAGCATTACGGACATGTCGTTGATACTCTCTTTTGTCACTATGGCAGATGTCAAGTGAATCCATGGTGTTCATTGGGTACGCAAATAGTGCTAGTCGGCACACATGGAGGCTTGCCTCCACATCTTGGGTAATATTTACACCTCAAGGTCAGTTGTTGTCTTCCGAAGGGGTATGCTTAGGTGACACCACAAATAATGTCTCTAAGTATAATGCAGTTATTGAGTTACTTCGTGACGCTTTGTCATTTGGTATCTCTCATCTCCAAGTTTATCTCGATGCTCATCTAATTGTGTCTCAGTTAAATAGAGTCTATCGGGTACATGACCTGACCTTACACCGACGATTCCTCAAGGTACATCTCTTAGAATGAAATTTTGATTATATTACATATTTTCATGTTCCTAGGAGATTAAACCAAGTTACAAATACTCTAGCTAATCATATTTTAGATTGGCATCTTGCACACACATAAAATGAAATTCGCATAAATATGTAAATACATTTTACACACATGATCCATCATACACAAAAAGACATAAAAATCCATATATAATCATAAAAGTAACCAGAGTATACAGATGGGCGCAAACACGTCAAAAATATATAAGTCACGGGGCTTATGCCCTCAAAAAATAAGTACAAGTAGTGCTCATAGCACAAAAAGTGTCTAAAGAGAAGTCAAGGCCCGTGGGCCCTATTATACTGGTCCACAACATGGGCTAAACGCCTAAACAATCGGACCCATGTCTGAGGTGCCCCTACTACATGAGGCTGCATGGATGGAGGTAGGTCCTCAATCTTTTCCATCGGGATTGTACGAGTAACTGCAGTAAAGTTCCGCTCAACTCTTCTAAGTACTCTCTCAGCCTCCCCGACTAGGAGGTCTCTTGCTACTGCTAGCCCCCTGGTAGCAGCGGCTGCGGCCCCGGGCCAAGGACGACGCATGTTCCTGGCATAATAGGCAAGTCGTACTAGTCCCACATTTGCATACAACAAATGTATATCCGTCAAATACTCTGGCAAACAATAAAAATGATATATAAACAAAAAAACATAAAAATTACATATAACCCATAAAAGTAAAGACAGTTACAAAGATGAATACTTACCCATTTCTCCTCTCTCCTCACCAGGAGGCACGGGTATCTCAGGATCCCTCGAAAATTCTATCCCTATGTATGGGTAATCCTTGATCATGAGGATCTACCGCGACAGCCGGGCAAAAAAGTCATCGTCGAAGGACTCATTTTTCCTTCCACCACCCTGTCATGGAATCAGTACGACCCATCTACACAGTGCAGGAAACGAGGCCTAATGTCCACGTACCACTACCCGAGGACTGAAACTCGGGACTCTCTCAAAAAATAACGAACACAAAATCATCCCAAATCCGAAGTTCCTCTGTGTCCGTTGATGACAATCTGTCAATTGTCTCTTCATGCACTCCAGCAGTGTAGTACTCCAGTCAAACATTTGTGCATTCAAGCACTGGATAGAACAGCTCATCTATGCACGAGATGCTTGATGCAAGGCCATTGAACCGGTAATCCGCCTAATAAGCAATACTATCGCTTGCAGCGATATGTCAGTGAACTTGCTTATAGGCACCTGGGAGATAGAACGATCTGTCCCAACCTCATAATACATGGCTATCAGTTCCGCTATGTTATGCGGCCCTGATGGAAATTTCCTAAAGTTGACTAGTTCCCCTCTCCTTTAGAGGCCAGTCAAAAAATAGATATCCTCAGTGGTGGGCGCCAGTGATTTCCCCTCTAGCATAAACACCTCTGCATCAGGATGCCAGTAGTCAACCAAAGCATTCAGTAGCTTCGGTTGTGCCTGCATAAATGGACATAGGAAAAACTTCAGTAAACTGCATTGCATTAACACGGCCACAACATTCGGATCTCCTGCAACCAACTCACCAACTTCCTCATGCTCCCTCTCCCTCCAGTGAACATACATCTAGCCAAAACAACAAAGTTCAGGAGGGTGAGTAAGTGTTTTATCTATAATAGGGGGTCCACGCGTGCTGTCTAGGTGACAGTCGCGTGTACACGCGGGCAGGTTTTATCCTGCCCAAGTGTACACGTGGCTTTTCCAGAGACAACCAGCATGGACCTAGGGCCGACCTTTTAAAGGTCGACGCCCACCCAAAAATAAAAAACAAAACAAAAATTAAATCATTAAATGACTAGACAAGGGAGTTTGTACTTACTTGGTCCAGACGGAAATTCGTTTCGTCCACTGTAGCTCCCGAAATCACTACTTTTATCAAAGGGGGTCTTTTGGCTCCAGAGTCAATTTCCAAATCAGCAATGGTGATAATGAGTTTCCAGCTTCTATTTATAGACTTTTTGGCCTCTTTTGTCACTTTTTGGGCCTCCCTTATCAGTTTCTTTATACCAAAAGCCATTTAGAGTGATTCAGGAGTTGCAGGGGAGAGTTTTGATAAGGTATTGGAACCTTTTTAAGAGTTTTGGGACACTTTTTACGATTTATGGAAAAAATCTCAAATGACCAACTTGAGCACATAGGTTAGGTTTCTACCACGACTTTTGTATCTTGTTGTCTTTATTCCTCTGCCATAGGATCGATCCCATCAAGTTGCGACATGAAACCATCATTACTACTTTATAAGTGTCACGAGTTGGTGGTAGAACTTGCTTAAACATGGATGCCCTAGGTAGGTCCTGGTTGCATTAAGGCATCCATTCCGTCTCTCCTCACTGATGACTAGGGAGTCCTTTGCATTTTTCCTAATTAACGAGTTTGAGCCTCATTTGCGTGATTCTTATTCACTTTTGACCTCACCCTCGGGACTCCCAAAAAACACAATGGGTCTTCTTTTAAACCCTTTTCAGACCCTATAAACATGAAAAGATTGTCGATCGATCTTGTGGCATTTCACGCTCGTTAAACTGAAATTTGAAGTCACGTCTGTCCGGTGGTAGTTTACCCCTTTTTCGGTCCAGACGGTCAACTGTACGAACAAAGGTATACTCTATAGAACTTTTGTTCTTTAGAAGAGTACCCTCGGGTATAATTTTACCACTTTTTCTTTCCTGAGGGACTAAACTTACGAAAAAGGAACCCCCACAGAGTCCATAGTTAAGCTCTTTTCAGACTACCTAAAATTGAAAAGATCACCAAGTGACCTTATTCCTTCACACTCGTTAAAATGGCCCAGAAGAACATTCCTAATGAAGTCCATAGTTAAGCTTTTTTCAGACTCCTTAAAACTGAAAAAATGGTCCAGTGATCTTGTCCTTGTCACACTCGTTAAAATGGTTTTGAATAAGACATCTTGTCGGTGCTAGTTTACCCCTTTTTCGAACGGGCTAGACTATCTTCGAAAAATGTACCCCAATGGAGTCTTCTTTTACGCTTTTTCAGATTCTCTAAATATGAAAAACCGTCGAGCTTACCTTCTCTGGGCTCATTAAACTTACATTGAAGGGCGTTACCATTGTGTGTTTTGTTAAATCGCATTTGCATACCTGCGTCTTTGGCCTAATGTCGACTCCATTTTTCTCTCAACTGAACCATCTGAGGCATGCCTTATATGTAATACCTGTAGCACTCTGCCTATGTGTCTTGACACCTTTGGCCCCTGGAGGATTTTTCTTGAGTATTATCATTATGAACATCAGTCTTGTCCTTGTCCCTTGAACTTGTATGTTGTAACACTCATTCCTCCATTGTAACGTATCATTTCCTTATTCTTTCATCCAAAATTATTGAAAAAGACAAACAAATCAAATATACCCCAAAAAGAGGAAGGGAAAAGTATTTTCTTTATTGGTAGCATAATGAGTCGCCCTTGAATAAATCACATATGTCTATTTGTTCATCAAACCCTGGGATTTAATATGACCTTAGGAAGTTGTTCCCGCTACATAGAATTGTGTCCTCCTCCATTTGGTTATTCTTATCGATATATGGAGAGTTTGTGTTGCCTCCTTCCTCGTAAATTTATGTTAATGCCATGTTGCCTGAGTCTCATCATTCATCATGCTATTTTCCAAGGGAAGTTATTTACCATGCCTAAGTCGACCCCTCTTCATTTTGTCTCTTTCCCTCATACCCGACCATCCTAAATTTCCAATCAAGTCCTTGTTTGAAATCAATGAAGCTTTCGGTTTGAACATCAAGATTCTCTAGTCCATGACCGACGAGCCATCGAAGACCTCTGGGTAGTGAAGTTGTACACTCATATCACACTCTTACCCGAGTTTTGAAAATTTTGAAGTTGTTGCTCGAGCTCTGAAGCCCTCATCTCCAGCCATCAGACCTTATTAGTTTCTACAAAGATGGATACTTTGCATGTATATCTTTTTGATTTCGAGATGTAGCTCTGTTGTGTATTGTTCATGGCTACACTTTATATAGTTATATGACATGGATCTACAGTGTATTTGATTGGTAACCATGCATTTATTTTATCCCGAGCATGGGTATGCCCACCTCGGTGAGACATTTTTTATTTTGTAGATGGCGCCTCCCGATTCTTGGTTCCTAGGCTCACACGTTCAACACATCAGTAAAAGATTGGTAATGTATTTAGACCATCAGATGTTCTTCTGATCTCATAGATTAGGGGGTATCTATTATAACCCTAAATTGCACCATACATGCTTACCTGGAATATGGCCATATCATAGCTCTTCTTTGCCAAGACACTATTGAACAAACTCTTTTGAAAAACCTCTTTCATAAGGGTCCACATGCCCTAATGCATTATTGCACGCGTGTACACGTTGGCTAACCTAAAACAGGCCGCATGGACCGAAAAAAGCATAAAAAAAGGAAATTTGCCGACGGAACACAAAATCTATGGGTGATTTAACTGAAACTCCCGACCATGCATGGCCGAGGGTTCGTCCAAATACCTAGCTCCTTCTAGCCTATAAAATAAGGGGTACGAGTCCCATTTGGAAGGAGGAAAATATAGCAAAGAAACTTTTCCCATTTGATTATTCCCATTGTCCCAACCATTTAGCTTTCCTTATGCTAGAAGAGATACAAAGAAAAGTAGTTGGAGGACAGTAGAAGAGGAGCCCAGGACCAGGTTTGTGGAGCGGTGGCCGGTCTCAATTTTTTGTAAGTTGATTCATTTAAAGAAATAAAGAAAATGATTTTCCCATCCCAATTCATGAAATTTTCATAGTTTGATTAGTATATGTTTGGATTTCTAACCCGTTGGTATATAAGTAGTATGCATGTGTAGTTGTTGCTTGTCTTGTATGTAGGTCAACTTTGGAAGGAGTATTGCGAACAAGTAATCAAGCACAACGGAGGATCGACATCAAATGCCAGAAACGAGGTAGGTTGATCTTTCCATGCATTTACTAAGAAAATAGGATTTAAATCTAGGGATGAAGGTAGAAAGTAGTTTTTTCCTCGGTCATATCTGCATGCAAAGTCTAAACCCTATTTGTTAGTCCATAGGGAGATTTCCCTCACAACAGATATCAACAAGCTTATTGGATTTTTTTTCCAGTACATAAATGTCTTCTGCACGAGGTTTTGGAGTCCTTGGAGAGTGGGGTTTGGATGGATAAATAGTCCTTAGATCCAATGTCTTTCTGCTAGTCTTGATTGTCAAGTGAGGATTTGAAAATTTATAAATGAATTCATCCCAAGTTTTTCCCTGTTTTTCTAATTCGGCTAAAACAAGGAGTTTGATAAGGCCATGGTGAAAGATTTGTTTATGGGGGTTGGTTACATTCCTCCTCACTTGAGAGGAAATATTATCCAAGATATTTAAAAAGTAGAAGGGGGAATTCAATGGTTTATTGAACTGAAAGTGGGCTAACAATCGAAAATGACAGGATTTAAAGGTGGAATTTCTACCTTCACATGTGATCAACATGGTGATGACTATGAGAGGGTTGATTAGCTCATATTTTATCTAGTCCTTGGAGTATCCTTTAGCTCCAGAGATGTTCTGAAATTTTGATTTAAAAACCCTGTTATAGCTTGATCGCAACAACTGGTGGTTTTTAAACCATCTATCTCCCACTCTTGGAAGCTTGGTGGTTGCAACTATGGATTCCTATGAGACTCCAAAGGTGAGAGACACCAAGGATGTTTTCTTCCCATCAAAACAAAGGGAAAATTGCATTGCGATGTCATCGTCGTGGCCCTGCAAATGAGACAAAAATGACCCCCAGCCTATGGGAAAAAATATTCCCCTTCATTGTGAAAACTCAGGGATGGCCAAGAGGTCTCCATAGGAAGAGGGATCATACATTTTTGGGATCATGATGGTGTGGAAAGAATGGACAGAGGGAGAAATTCAGAGAAAGGGTAAAATCAAGCCAAGGAAGGGCACGATTGTGCAGAGGCCAAGTGTAATTGAGTCGAGGATCGAAATGAATACAGGTTGATCATGTTTAAAAACATGGGTGAATTGGAATGAGTAGAGGTGAGTGTGAGGAATAGTGGGATAACCCATTTCCATTTTTGAGTGCGCCTAGGTTGGAATTGGTTGCACACATGCACGCATGAGTTGGCATGTGTGAAAGAATTCGAATTTGAAGGCATTTTTTGGGGAAATCATAATGATACGAAGTTATATTAATGTCCAAGTCTTTTGACTTGGACATTTGATCATGAAAATGTCTAAGGTTTGCATCATTCTATCTTGATTTCTATGAACTAATTCAATTTAATGCCATTAATTTCTAGTTACCTGAAATTGTGGAAAGTTACTGGTGTATCTTTTCATGTGGAACTTCCCTCAACACCTCATATGACACTTCATATGACACCTCATACGACACTTCATATGACACTCCATATGGCACTCCATATGGTACCTCTGTGCTAAATGCATTTTTACCTCCTGTAATGGATAGCTTGCAATCTTGGAATGGTTTTGACAGCCACAATGATTAGGAGCAAAGGCAGAGTGTTCCATTATTATTGATTTTTCCACCATGCTTACTCAATCCACTTGCATAAGGCATGTAATTTAAATTCTTACAATGAACAAAATGCAATGAAAATAAACCAATAAAGTGGTCCGTTAAGGATATGTACAACTATATATAACACACATGAAATTAGCATTTCGAAGAAATAAAATGACTGTTGATGTAATAACCTGTATCATAATACACAAAATTTTTAAAAAGGTTTACTTCTCTAGGAAATGTTATCATTTTTCAACTCATGAACCCCTCCCCCACACCTAAGTATTGTGACACCTCACAATAAAAAATATAGGAAACCAGTCAATTCTCCCAATAGATGAAGATTTACAGCTTGTTAAGTGTAGAGATAAATTTCACAGATTGGTCTAACAAGACGGTTAGAAGATGGCCCCACCTATAGGATAAGAGATCCTATATATAGATAAGAAGAGGTAGGCAAGAGAGTTTCAAGATAGTCTCAAAGTTAGTTCCCAATGGAAAATTTATGGAGTTCATTAACCTTAAATTAACCATACATACTTCATGTCATATTTGTCTATAAGTAATTTTGTACATGAGGACAACTTTAAATTTATTATTTATTTTTGTCAGATTACCATCTTCGCTAGGTAGAATGCCCCATTGCCAGCAAGCCTATTCAGTACTTCGGCAGGTTTATCTAGTCATACCACAGGCTGATACCCACTTCCAGTAGACTTGTTCAGTATCCTCGCGGGTTATCCTCTTAGACCCTCAGAGACTAGCCCTCCATCTTTTAAGATTTTAGTATAAGATTTCTTTGTGCAAGAAGATGGGGGGGCAACTCCGAAAACAACTTTTTCTTTCTCTTTTTGTCAATTGGGATGGTATTTATGTTAGAGGATGACTTTCCGTTATATTCCTTAGTGATTGTCCTGATTTAAGGGGTACTTAAGCGGACGTGGCCTATCTAAATATATGATATAATCAAGTTATTTATTGTGTAGTGGATGGTACCATTGAGAAATAATGGAAAGGTATCTCTAGGCTCAACTCACTTTCTTCTTTATAAGTTATTGTGATGTTTCCATGACTAACCGTTAATCATACCTCCTTGTTACTTTTTAATAAATATACTTTACTCACTTACTCAGGTTTCTAGGGAAAACTGTATGAGATACCTCTAAAATTGATGGTTACGGTATCACTTCCTTATATAGTGGTGAATATTTTCAAGATCAACTGCTTTTTAAAATGCCTTAAGAAAAAGAGAAGATGAAAATTGTTGCAAAAATATGGCTAATTACAACAAGTCAATATTCATTTGATGCTTAGTAGACAACAAGGTTCAAGTATAACAATGTTTTGAAGAAAAATCCTTCTTTTATATTTCCTTGAAACTGTCTACCCCTGGCGAGATAAATATATATATAAATCTCTAGAATTTCTTATCAACAAAATTAAAAATTATTTAGATATGTACAATGGAAAAATTCAGAAAACATTCAAGAACAAGGGGGGACTTCCCCATATACTAAGGCCAATTCCTTGTCAGTTGGCATGACCTGTAGAAATTCTTCTTTGTAAATGGGCTTATGATAAAATTTGAGTCAATGTCCATTTACTACAAAGGAGACTTGTCCATCATCAATTGTTTTTATTTTCACAGCTCCATAATTATATGCAGTGACTACCTCATAAGGACCCAACCACCGGGTGGTGATTTTGCCTTTGAATGTTTTAAATTGAGAATCAAAAAACAAATCCCAATCACTAGGTTGGAATTTTTTCTTCTTAATAAACTTATTATGCCACTTTCTCCTCTGGTTTTGGACTAACATTGTTCGTTGGATGGCATATTGCCTAATCTCATCCAACTCATTTAATTGTAGGGATCGTTGTTTATGAGCCTCATCTAAGTTTAATCCCAATTATTCAGCAATATGAAAGGTCCTCACTTGGAATTATATTGGTAGAAGTACTTGTTTCCCATACACTAGCTCATAAGGGGTATGTCCGGTGGTGTTTCTCCAGGTGGTCTGATATGCCCAAAAAACTTATGGAAGACTATTATCCCAATCTCGGTGATGTAATTGAACAGTCTTGGTTAAAATCGCTTCCAATTTTTTTTTTGTAGATTCTACCTGACCATTAATTGTGGGTGGTATCAAGAATATTTACAACGTTTAACCCCATATTTCTCTGTTAGCTCTCTTATCATCTTAGAAGTGAATTGAGTGCCTTGGTCTATAACAATTTCATGAGGGACACCGAAGCGGGTAAATATGTCTTCATAAATGAATTTGACAACATATTGTTATGTAGCCCTAAATAGTTCTTTTGACTCTACCCACTTGGTGACATAATCTGTACAAATCAGAATATAGTTTTTCTTACGAGACATGGGTGAAATTGGTCCTACAAAGCCAAGGGCCCATTTCTCGAAAGGTTCAATCATAACTTGGACATGCAAGGGAATTTTCTCAACTGAAGTAGGACTTCCTATCCTTTGGAAACTATCATAACGCCTCACATACTTGGCAACATCTTTGAAAATGCTAGGCCAATAGTAACCCGAATGTAACACCTTATATGTTGTACGTTTGTTAGAAAAATGGCCACCACATGGTCCATCATGACAAATTCGTAGTATTTATGGTACCTCGTCCTCTCAGACACATATACTAATAATTAAATCAGGACCTGTACAAAAAAAGGTCATGGCCAACCCAAGAGTAATTATCACTTTGCGTAATAATTTTACGCTTTTCATGAGGTGACAAATGAGATGGTAACTTCCTAGTAGCCAGATAGTTTCCCATATCTGCAAACCATGGGGTATTTATAGAGAGGGAAAAAAGGTGCTCATCTAGGAAACTATCATCTACAGGAATATCATCATCCTCTTTTTTTATTCATGAAATAAAATCAACTACCAAAATCTCCTTTCTAGGTCGGTCAAGCACGGTGATATTAAACTCTTGCAATAGCAAGAGCCACCTAGTCACTCGACCATTAGTTATGGGTTTATTAATGAGAAATATAATGGTGGAATGATATATATGTACAAATACTTCATAACCTGTAATGTAGTGACGAAACTTATTGATAGCATGAACTATTTCCAAGAATTCCTTCTCAGTAACTGTTTAGTTTAGCTCGGTAGGGGACAAGTTCTTTCTCACAAAATAAATGGAATAGGATTGTTGGTCTTGTTTTTCCCTAATACCCCTCCTATTGTGGTGTCGGAGGCATCAATATATATGTGAAATGGGAGATTCCAATTGGGCCCTCTAAGAACTGGTGCCACGGATAACTTGGATTTCAGGGTTTCAAAGGCAGTTTGACACTGCTTAGTCCAAACAAAATCAACATCCTTTATTAACAATCCAAACATGGGTGCATCAATCATTGTGAAATTTTCAATGAATCGTCGGTAATATTTGGCATGTCCAAGAAATATTCTCACCTCTTTTTGAGTCTCGGGGGGTGGAATTCTGATGATGACCTCAATATTTGCAGGATCGACTTTTATCCCTTCAGACGAAACATGATTTCCTAGAACCACTCCTTCAGTCAACAACATTTTACATTTTTCATGACTTAGAGACGGGTTCATTTCTTGGCATATGATAAGGAATTTTTCTAAGTTATCTAAGGTTTCCTGGTAAGTGTTTCCATAAAATGTGAAGTCATCCATGTATACTTCCACACAATCATGAATAAGATCAACAAATATCCCTAGTACTGCACATTGAAATGTAGCAGGAGCATTACACAATCCAAATGGTAAGACCCTATAGGCATAGGTGCCCCAAGGAAAAGTAAAGGTTGTCTTGTCCTGATCCTAGGGTGCTATGAGAATTTTATTGTACCCTCTGTACCCATCTAAAAATAAGAAATACTTCTTTCCAAACAAGGTATCCAAAACTTGGTCAATAAAAGGAAGAGGAAAGTAATCTTTCAGAGTGGTTTTGTTGATTTCTCGGAAATCAACACAAATTATCCATTTCACGGTCACTTTATTTGGGAGCACTACAAGCGGGGATACCCACTTACTGTTGGAGATGGGATAAATAAATATGATATTTAATAACTTTTGTATCTCCTCTTTTACTATATCCTTGAGTGTTGGGTTCATCCTTCTCTAGGTTTGCCTAACAGGTGTTACTTCCCCCCTAGATATATATGTGATGGATGCATGTGTCAGGGTGTATACCCTTCATGTCAGTGTATTCCTAGGTGAATGCTCATGTTTGTTCTTTAAGGATACTTACTAACTATTTGTGTTGCTCTGTATCTAGCCCAGAGTTTATATGTAGAAATGTTCATGGGCTAATCTTGAATAGAATGGTATAAGACATGGAAGACTCATCTATATCGAAGATGAAATATGTCGAAGAAAAAATGTATGGGTCCAATTGTTCCTGAAATTATTCCCCAATCATGTATTCAATTTGGGGAAAATATTGTGGAAAATCAACACACGTGATAGCAGAAATGAACCGATTTAGCACGTTTTCCATTGTGTGTTCCTGAAGTGACCATGCATGGTCACTTGGAAATATGGGTTCTTCCCATTCCTCATTCTTGTATGGACATTAAATCCACCATAGATTCTCCATGATAGGTTGGGCTGGAGGGTATATGGTGAGTTTCTGGATACAAAGTCTATTTGAGATGGTCATTTCTCCCCCTCTACAACCAATAAATGCATTGGTTGTGGCTAACCAAGGTCTTCCCAAGATAACAGGATGGCCTTTGGTAGGATCCTTTGAGTGGATGATCATAAATTCTACTGGGTACTCCCATGAGGCTAAAGTAACTATGATATCATCCAAAATTCCTTCAGGTATAACCCTAGTTTTATCTGCTAATTCCAAAATGGTTGGGGTAGGTCTAAGAAGAGGTTGTAACTATAATTTCTCCAAGTTAGTAGCGGTCATAACATTGATGGATACCCCTAGGTCTATGAGAGTCTTTCCAATGGAAACCTCATTAATGGTTATGGTCACTATGGGGTTTCCTGGGTTCCCATATTTTTCTACCTTAGGTTGCTCTGATATATATTCAGAAAGTTCTCCTATCAAATGTACTCTAGGACGATCCTTTTGCTTCCTACCTAGCTTCTTAATACACAATTATTTGAATACCTTACTATAGATTGGAATATCCTTAATGGATTGTAGCAAGGGAATCTTGACACAAATATTCTTCAATTCATTCAAGATGTCAAATTCTGGTCAGGTGGTAGTTTTCTCGATTTCTAATCTTTCTGGATAAGGAGGGGCCTTCGTAATTTGTGAAGGTTCATTTTGGGGAATCTTGGGTTCTTGGTCCTTGGGAATAATAACATCTTCCCACTTACTGTCATCCGTGGGTTGTTTGGTGGTTTCTTCTTCCTCTTCTTCCTGGATGACTACTGAAGGTCTCTGCCTGTACAAAACTTTTCCCAACCTTAGTTGAATCTCCTATAATGAAACAAGAGTAATAACATATGTCGAGAAGGCATGCATATCAACATTATGAAGAGGTTGAGTGGGCCTATTATTGGGATTGGGCACTGGTTGTGCCAGTAATAATGTTGGTCTTGGGGATCTTGCATTATAATATAGTAGCGATTTTTGTTGTGGAATAAGAGGTAAATATGGTGGAACAAAACCTGGCAGAAGTTGCAGAGTGTTCGGTGGAAACTGAGGAAATGGATGGTTGGACATAGGGACAGGTGGAGCTTGACGGTTCCCTCGGTTATTCCCTCCTCTCCATCCTTGAGGCCAAGGATGTTGGTACTATGCAAACTATTTTTTCCATATTGGTGAGTTCCACTATTGTTGTTGTTGATAATAGGGTGGAACTTGAGATTGTGGATCTGGGTATGTGGGCTGGCTCCTAGGCTACCATGGCCTCCTAGGTGGATAAGAGGATTCCCCAAGATCCCCACTCCTATATATGGATAACAAACTGGGAAATTATGGACATTTTTCAGTTGAATGGTCTTCTATGCAGAAGCCATAAGCTCAAATGTTATCTAATGGGCATTCCCTTGAGGAATGCTTCCTCCTGCATCTTGGGCAATATATGCTCATTGATGATTTTTCCTCCTCCTGTTTATTTTTAATCTTTAGGGTGTCCAACTGGGAATCTATTGTTCCCTATCTCTTCTCTTGTGATGCCACCTGAACTAACTGGCTTTAAGTTTCTATTATAAGGGTCTTGAACATTCTTTCCTGTTTTAGCTCCACTCCTTGAGTAATTCTTAAAAATTTCACATATTTCAGCAAATGTTTTATGAGAGATGTCACTTGATGCCATCAAGTTAAGAATCTCTAGGTATTCTTCTGAAATTCCCTTAAGGAAAAGATCCCTAACTACATCATCCGGGAGGTCATGGTATTTTGATTTTTGGGTGATGTATGCAAACTGTTCCATATAATCCTTGAGATTCACGTCTTCTAATTGTTGGATTTTCAAGATGTCATTACGAGACTCCTTGGTCTTGCAGTAGTCTTGGTACTTCTTGAGAAATATATCTTTCATGTCTTCCCAAGACCTACTACTGGACTCTCCCAACCCCATGAACCATCTTAGTGCAGAGTCCTTGAGGGTGGCAGGAAAGAGTTTTAGTTTTTGGGCATATTGTAAGTAGTTGTAGCTCCTACACAAGATGTCGAACTCAAATAGGAAGGTATCTGAACCTTCACTGTTTTTACCATAAAAGGTGGGAAGTGCTGAGAGAGGAATATTTTTCATATTGACATTTGGGGTGGTGTCCAAAATTGGAAACTCAAAGGTAGTTTTGGTTTGGTTTCCAACCTCTTCTTCCTCCCTGTGTCTTACATTGTTGTGATCCCCCTGATCATCCATACTAGTTTGGTTTCCAAAAAGAGAGTACCTAGGTGGTTTTATCTTTGAAGACAACAAGGTTTCCCTTTGATGGAAAGGTATTCCTACTGATTAGATGTCTCGGACTCTACTCGAGATGGTTGAGATTATTGGTGCCAAATTTTTTGTGTCAATTTGAGAGATAATTAGGTCTGTTCATGAAAGAAAAAAAAAAAAAAGGAAAAACTACCATTGGGTTTGGGGGAACCTGTTATAGCATATGCGCAGGCTCTTACCTCTCGTCTTAAAGTTCCCCTGCCACCAAAATAATGCTAAGGCTTAGAAATGATCTAATTCCTACATTGAGACAACTCCCCGACAACAATGCCAAAAATGATGGGTGTTCTATATCCACTAAAAACACACTAAAATCCCTCAATTAAATTGTCAACTCAGGGTAAGTAAAATTAGAGTTGTAGCACTATATGTGCCAAGGAAGAAACACTAGAGGTAGTATAGTCTAACTAAGGAAATGGGCTATCTAAGGGATAATCTACTCAAGCAAAGACTACTAATGATCAAACCCTATTAAGAAACTTAAACTATTTATCCTAAGTAACTTTTGAACAAAGGATCGATGGATAGTCCTAAGAAAGTAAATGAAAACCTTACTTAAATCAAATTAACTTAACCATTATAATGAGAAAAATCAAACTATCTATTTAATCTATCTAATGATCAATAACAACAACAAACTACTTTAATTAACCTACTCAAATTCAATAAGCAACAACAAGTAAGTAAATGAACAAGAAAGAAACTACCCTATTAAAACAAATAAATAAGAAAGAAAACAACTAACTAACCTATGATAACTTCTACAACAAGTAAACCAATCAAAATGACTCAATAAGAAACTAATCAAACTAATAAGCAAGTGAACTATATTCTTAAATTACGTTGATTTCTCAGGGGAGAGAGGAAAGCGTTTGTTGAATTTGAATCTTGGTGAGTTGCTTCCCTTGTTGGAGAAGTTGCGCTACTTGGCTTGTGGAAGGTTATCGAGAACCTGATGTTGGAAGGGTTGGAAATTTTTAACTAGTCCGGCTACATGATATGATTGTGTGTAAAAAGAATATTTGTTCTTTTCTTTAATCTTTCCAACTTGCTTCTACTAGATAGAAGGTGCTTGGACTAAGGCTGCAGTGGTGACAGTTTCCTTATGTTCACCTCTTGAATAGATTGTGAAGAAATTGAATTTTGTAGTATGAGATACTACCTTGCACCACTATTTAGGTCAGGTAGTAGTTGGAACTACCTATGGTATCCTATAAATATGAATCCCCGAAGTATCAATGAAAGTACGGAGTCAAGACTCATAAATAACATGGCGCTTCCACATAAATGGATGGCACAAAAGAATATCAAAAAAAATCTAGTGGGGAAACATCACATAATACCTCATCCTTGAAGGGATAGATGTCATATGAAAATCGACATTGTTTACTGACACAGAGATCTCGTACTCAGTGAAGCCACCCGATGTTGTATGGTTGCAGGTGTGGTTTTGTCGACAATCCCAACTATTTGATTACCTCTGTTGAGATGAGGTTCTTCTGGATTTCGCTATCAACAATGAAATGCAACAGGGTCCCCTTCACCCACATCTATCAATGGAAGAGGCACTCCCCCTCTTTAGGATATATTGATTCTTCTAGTTGAAATGTTACGGTCACGACAGTAGCAATGGGGTTTGTGTCGATGATCTGTCTTCTCCCATTATTTTTTGAATCAGATTATGAATCTAGGTTCAAATCTTTTTCTTTGATCTTGGCCACCAATGACTATTTTGAGTGACATTCATTGGTGTTTTTCCAAGGGATTTTATGGAAATTGCACCACTTTCGAGTGTCCTTCTTCATCTTTCCGTTACCCTTATTTTGATGTGGCTTAGATGGGTTTTTTGAAGGATAGTTGTTAGGGCCAACTTTACCATACTTTGGTTGTTGCAGATTTGTAGACCTAAACTCCCGTTTGTTCTGGTGCCTAAATTTTTTCTTTATTTTGACAGATTATTGATAGGAATCTCCCAATGATGAGATGTTCAGGAAATCCATTTCGGTTTGGATGTACCTATGTAGAACCCCACAATATTTCATAACCAAATGTCGCTCGAAGTCTTTGATACCCATCTTGGTGCGCCAGGTATGGAAAGTATTTGTGAACTCCGACACCATTTGTCCCAACTCTTGCCATAGTGTGGTCCATCTCATGTACTGGTCATCATAGTTACCAACAAGGTAATATTATTCCTTGACCGCATCCACACAAAAATCCCAAGTGGGCTCGACCCCATATATTCCAAAATCCTCTGTGGAACTTTGATCCCAGTAATTTTCCCACCAATATTTGACATGGGGGAGAGCCTTAAGGAGTGCGAAGGTAATCTTTTCCCTATTGAAAAAATTGTGAACAAATAAATAACCTTATAGCATATTTAACCATTTTTCTAGGGAACCCGCATCTATATGACCTTCAAATATGGGAATAACAAAATTAACTTGTAACTTGAAAGGAGAGGTTACTCCAAAGTGGTTTCTTGATGAATATGGGATTTTTGTTATCAGCAGGTGTTGAAGGATGTGGGGAAAATTCTCCATCATTTTATCCCTTTGTCATGTGAGATCTTGCTCAAGAAATAGATTAGTACAATCTTCTTCTCTGCCATCTCTATTTTCTTCTACCATGGAGGATTTCTTGAGCGTGCGATATTGATTTTCCTCAAGAGATACAAGCTCAAGATCCAACTTTATATACTTGGACCTCGTCGGGGACATGCACTGAAAAATTATCAAGAGAAGTCTGCTCTGATACCACTAATCTGGATTATTTTCGGCATGAAATGAGAGTGGAGATATAATAAATAAATGTACAGATATATATCAAATATCAAATAATATAATATATATTGATCAAATATATAGCCATAAACACAACGATACAATAATACACAATTTCTATTAATGAGCGAAATGTACAAAACTGTAGAAATACAGAGTGAAAGACTCGCTAGAATGGTGGTAGCTTATCTCTGAGAAGAGATGTGATGGATATGCTCATTAACAAGAAAATTATTGTTACAATGAGGCTCCAAAGGCCTTTTTAACATAAAAAATCCAAAACCCTAACCCCGGAAGATGAAAAACCAACAGTTTTGTGGACCTCGTTTTGGGTAAGTTTGGTGTATCAACGTCCCGGGGGCATAACTTTGGAATACAATATTCATTTGGGGTGCATGATATCTCATTGGAAAGATATCGACGAGGATATTCATTTTTAGCTCAATCAATGTCTTATATTATCATTGAGGTTCCTAATCACGAAAAAATGTCATTTAGGCCCTCAAAATGGCTCCAGACCTAAAAAACTGATAAAATTAGTAAATTGCCAACAAACTATTTTGAGCCAGTTGGAATAGGTGGGTGGCCATTGATATCCACCTAGATCAATTGATGCTTTCCATAATTATGTTGATTCTTGGAATGAAACATTTATATGTTATTATTTTTGTTGAGTACCCAACTAGTATTCCCTTATCAACTCGGGAGTCAAAGTTTCCAATCCCACCATATTTTCTTTTGATATAACATTTTCTTTCAAATACTATGAAATTTTTCACATTTGTAGGTCTTCCTTTCCATAACTAGTAGGGATTTGTATCACTGTTACTTTTGAGCATTCATATGTTCAAGATGTGAATTGTTGTATGTACTTCTTGTGCCCAAAATATGTCACTCAACTTGGAATCTTTCAACATGGTTCTAGCCATTTTATGTACTATTATGTTCTTCCTTTAGACAACTCCATTTTGTTGAGGTGTCCTAGCTGCCAAGAATTGTCTCTTTATTCCATGTTCATCGTAGAAATCCATGAATTCCTTTGATGTAAATTCTCCTCCATTTTCTGATATCAAGCACTTGATTTTCAAGTCCATCTGAGTTTCAACCATCTCTTTGTATATATTGAAGTGTTCAAAAGCCTCTGACTTCTTCCCGAGAAAGTAAACTGTAGTCATTCTTGCATAATCATCAACCAATAGCATAAAGTATTGTTCACCATTTAATCCCTTCTTTCTTCTAGGTCCACATAGGCTAGTGTGTGAAATTTACAATGGTCTTGTCATGGAGTACTCCTTTGATTTGAACTTGGTCCTAGTTTGTTTTCCTTATAGACAATGCTCACATAGAGTATTTTCTAGATTTGAAATATCAGACATTTCTTTCATTGCTTCCTTTCTATTGATTTTGACCAGGTCATCAAAGTTTATGTGACCCATTCTTCTGTGCCAGAGCCAACTTTCATTTTCCTTTTATAAGAAACATCTTTCCTTTCCAATCTCATTCAGGACATATATGTTGTTTGGAGTTCTTCTAGTTGTAGCCACCAACTTTTCTGATATTTCTTTCCTTATCTTGAATTTCTCTAAGTCAAACACAAGATTTTTTCCTTGATCATACATTTGAAATACACTTAGTAGATTGTGCTTCATATCTTCGACCAGTAGAACATTTTATGTCTTGGCATCTTTTCTTCCAATCTTTATTGTGCCTCTTCCTATAATTTTGGTTGAGTTATCATTTCCAAATGAAACTATTCCATCTCGTTCCTTCTTTAGTGTCAAAAACATGTTCTTCTCACCTTTCATGTGATTCAAACAACCATTGTCAACATACCACCCACTTTTCTTGTGTTGAGCTTGTAAATCAAGCTATCATTCTTCAATATTAAATTGATCTTGCTTCCTTCTCCGTATCCTTTGTGGTTCTTGTTTGATATTATGCTTTGGTTCCCTTGGAGGAATAGTCCATCTACAATCTGTTTCCATGTGTCCAAATTTGTTGCACTTGTAGCATTCTACTTCATTACTTAGTGAACCCAAACTATTGTGATTTATATTATTTGCTTCATGTGACCTTCTAGGATTATTGTTGCTTCAATATCCTTCATAGTCGCTTCTATTCTTTGCATGGGCTCTACAATTTTCATCTTTGTGTCCAAAATTATTACAAAAATAACATAAACCAAGAAAATAGTTTGATACCTAGATGTAGGGGATCTCTTGAATGGTGTTTCTCTTCTGAAGCCTTCTTCTTCTTGAGATGTTGTTGATTGTTTATTATGTGTTATGAATCTTCTATGTGGTCCAATTCCTCTATGATTTTATTCTTGAGTTCCTATGACTATTTTTGCATAGGTTCTTTGTTCTACTTCATGTTGTATTGTCTTGGAGCTCGAAACTTTCTTAGTATACATCTAGTTGTATTATAGCCCAGACCTGTCATAGTATGGTTTTTGACTGCTGATGATATCATCCAATATATTGGTGTTATTCTGTTACACATCTTTCCTTTGAAGATCTTTTCTTAAGATGATTATTTATGTTTCCAATCTTCAATCATCTTCTCTTTATCTTCTAACTAATTTATGAGTGTTTCTTCAATCCTTCTTTCTTCTTCGACCTGGATTTTTAACTTTCTGATTATTTTCTTGATTTCCTCTGAGTTGGAATTTTGAAATCCTTCTTTCTTCTTTAAATGCGCCTTGAGTGAATTGATTTTCTTTCTTTCTTTCCCTATTTCTTCTAAGGAATTGATTAATTATTCTCTGAGATCGACTTCGCCTTCTTATTTAGAATCCTCTTCATCATCATCTATTATTACACATTATTTTAGTCACCTCAATGATCACCTAACAACATGTGTTCATGTTCCCTAAAAATATTAAAAGAGACTTTCTCCATAGGAAAAGTGATTTGATTTCCTCTACCAAAAATGATATGAAGGAAGGTCATCACACCCTGCTAAATACATGGGGTGCGATGATGCTTGATCATTGCATTCTTCACTATACCTGGACTGTGACATCATGGCATGATGCTAAGTGTGTAGGGTGTGATGATGCTTAAATATTTGGAAAGTTCAAATTTCACGAATGTTATAGAAGGGGATCTTCTAGAAGATGAGGTGGCCTCTGATCGGTTTGGATCTTACTCGCTTCTCTGATTTGGTGGGATAATCCTAATCTCCTCATCCATATCTCTTTAAAACTATATAAAAAAGGATCTCTCATGGAAAAGATGAAGGTTTAATAGGCTAAGAATTGTATGGAGAGTTCTACTTCAGATTATGTTTGAGAGCTTTGCTTTATTTCATCAAGTCAGATTGTGGATCTTCTTCATTCAAGGCATTGGAGAAAAGGAGTGTGTGTTGAATCAAAGATCCATCAAAAGAGGACCTTGCAACATCAAGGAATGGATTGTATTATCCACTTTCTATTCACTTAATACATTAATGCATTTCTTCCCTATATAAGCATATTGTCTTCTATTGTATAATTCCTTGATCATATACATAGACTTCATTAGAATATATCGATCTTTGTTCCTCTTCTTTGTTGGTTTGTGATTTTTGGACATGCTTTGTATTATGCAAACTCAGGGAAGGAGATACAAATATGACACTAGAGAGGACAAGCATTGTTTAAAAGGTATATCACTTGTAACTCATTAAACTAGTTCACATGATGATGAAGTTTAAGGCGAAATGTGCATTATGTTCTGTTTTGTTCTAGTTTCTCGTGGGATCTAGGGAGATTTGTTTATGAATGCATTTACGGATTGATCCAATAAAATCTACTGTCTAATAGTACTCTTTTTGAATAGTTGTCACTATCATCATCCTCATCTGATGAGGAGTTGTCTTCCTTTGAGTAGAATCTTTTCTTGAAGAATTTTATTTTGTTCCTCATCTTGTATCCCTTTTGAATTTTATTTTTCTTTTTAGGATATTCTTCTTCATCGCTACCGGTGTACTTGTCGATTCCTCTTTTTATCTTTCTTACAAATTTTTCCACTTCTTCATCTTCCTCTAAATCATCACTATAGCTGAAATCTGGTTTTGACTTTTTCTTCTTGATCTTCTTGGATTCTTTGAACGTTGCTTCCTTCGTAATTGGGTTCTCTTATTCTATCCTCATTTCATAAGTTGTGAATATTCCATGTATCTCATCCATGCTCAAACTGTCGAGATATTTTCTTTCTTCCAGGGATGATATATTAGGATCAAATCTCAAAGGTAGAGATCTTAGAATCTTTTGAACGGCCACTGACTCATTAAATTCTTCTCTCAGTCCTCTAATAGTGTTCACTATTTCTTCAACTTGTAGAAATTGGGCTGCAATGTTTTCATATTCCTTTATCTTCAGCTTCTCAAACTTCGATCTGAGGGTTTGAAGCTTAGCTTCCTTGAATTTGGTATCTCCTTCATAAATATTTTGATCTTTATCCCAAAGATCCTTTGAGGTCTTACAATGCATAACTTTGACAAATACTGAATCATCCAAATTTCTCAGAATGGTTCCTTTATCATTTGAGTTGTTTTCGTTGATTTTATTTCCATATTTATCAATCAGGAGACTAGATGGTGTTGCATATCTGTCTACTACTGATTTCCAAACATCAAATCCATGTGCCAATAAAACGGTTTGCATCCTTTTATTCCAAAAGGCATAGTTTTGTCCATCAAACCTTGGAGCTCCAATATTAGTTAATTGCATGATCTCCTTCTAGTGGTTAAACTATTTCTTGAAGGACCTAATCTGATACCAATTGTTGGAATACTCAGAGGAGAGGGTGAATCAATATGATCGCTTTATTATTAATTTTAACCACAATATGAAATCATTAACATCATAAAAATTATATCATCAATATATCATGAGAAATATAGATCAACATAGCATAATAGACATCCACAGAAACATAGTACACCAGAATTTATGTGGAAACCCAAATGGGAGAAAACCACAGAATGCTTTTCTTATATATCAAAATAATACATTCATTGGAAGCACCAACTTCCCAATTCTCCATCTACAACTGGAAGGAGGCTATGTCCCCATATTTAAAGGCTCCAACTTGAAGGAAACTACAACTCCTTGAATTCTCTGGCTCCAACCTGAAGGTAGCTCCAACTCCCTGAGTTCTCTATATAAAACCAGAAGGAGGCTACAACCCCCTTTCCTTTCCCCGCCCTGTCACCATGAAATATAAATGCAGACCAACTATTACTACCACAATCACTGCCACTGTCACTATCACTGTTACTATCACTTCCACTGTCGCTGCCACTATCACATCAACTTGTCACTGTATCATCAACCTGTAACGTGTACCATCAACCTGTAACCTGTACCATCAACCTATGCTATACCAAAACCTATACCATATCATCCATCAACTGTATACCAACATATGCATCAATGTACAAACCATACCATAATCAACTCATGTACCATGTACCACCAATGACATACCAAAAAAGTTTCTCAAGCCAATATCACCAAGATGTTCCTCTAATATAGAATCATAACATCCATAAACCAAATACCAAGAATATGTCTCAAGCATATATCACCTCAACCATAAAATCCCTATGCCCAAGAGGCCTCCAAGATATTATTTAAGCATATGCCATACATGAATCAAGCCTCAAACAAACACATGTAAAGAATACCTTTACTTATTAAACTTGTAGCATATCATCTCAGACTATATCACAAACTTGGTGTACCTTCAAACCTTGTTGTATCATGAACCTAGATGACCTACTCATATCTGTCTTTTCCTTGCAGGACCAAGACCTTCTATCTAGTGGGGCCTCGAGTGATGAGCCCTATGAAACCTATGGGGATGCCTCACGGGACACTAGTAGTCCCGACCCACGGGGGTCAACTAAAATAGGGTTTCCTCATATATTTTCCCTCTTCGTCGTGTTAGCACTCTGTAAATTTGTCTGGTTGATAGACAAACAATAGAGGTAACTATTTCAACCAACTTTAGAACTGGGCACTAGCCTGCTCAACTCAGAGAGGGCTCTCTCGTCTCACTTGATATTTCTTTGGCAATCAATGGCTAGGTTTAGTTTTTTTGGGTTTTTTTTTATAAAGTTGTTGGCAAGGAAGGGGAGGGACACTTAGGGCTATGGAGTCAAAATTTTGAAAGTGAATGAAAATAATGACTAGCCGGTAGAACTCTCCATAGGATAAAGGCTAAATGAGACGATGAATCTGATTTATAAATTGTATTTATGCAAAGTGTAGGAAGAGGGAGAAAACAAATAACTACATCAGAGAATTACTGAAATGAATTATGAATTAGTTAGGAAGAAAATTACACATTTTAAATTTCTTAAGCCGAGAGCATCACGAGATGAATTCTGATCTTTTAACTATCCAATTTAAACAGAAGAAAATGAAAATGGAATTAAAGAACACATGAAATACATACAAGGAAAAGAGACAAAACTCATATCACCACCATTAGAATCTTTTCATAGAGACTTCAAAATATTTTGCATATGTATTCAATTCAGCTCTAGAAATTTACAATTGAGCTCAGAAAACAACTAAGAGGTGCCCTTGCACTTCTTACAACCATTAATACATTGGGAACTTCTAATACTTATACAATTCGAGTTCCTTTAGTTATAAACTGATTACAATAGCTTAACTGAAACGTTTCATCTTCTAAAATGGAGTACAATGATTACAAATGACAGTTTTCAGAAAAAAAATGTTTCATGATCCAATTGTCGATTCCTCTGATGCTTCAACTCCTTCCTCTGCCACATTCTCTTTGAAATGTCACTTATACTCTTTAAAATCTAATTCCATTTATCCATATTCTCATTAAATATTTGGGAATAATATATTTAAATAAAAATAATTCCCAATTTTTTTTTATCCCGTAGAATTAAATTTCCATAATTTAATTCAAGCTCATGTTTTTTAAAACCATTTATTGATTTATTCAGTGGTTTTGAAAACCATGCCTTGTTTTTCCCAATTTACCATTTCACTGTGAAAACCATTTACTGTGTCTTGTTTTTTCCAATTTAGCATTTCACTGTGAAAACCATTTACTGGTTTGTTTCCCATGGTTTTGAAAACCATGTCTTGTTTACCATATTTGGTAAAATACTTTTAATCTTCTTCTCTTACTTCTGTAAAACCTTTGGATAAAAAATTATCCAAGTATTCCTTTCATGTGCAACTTCCCATTTAATTATTTCCCATGGAACTAAACATTAATCTCTTTAATTTGTAAAATTTAAATTTTACCTCTGTAAAACCTTTTCACCCTGAGGAAGAATTTCATTTATTGGAAATTCCATAATTATTATTGAAACAAACTCCTGGAAAATATGTTGCACACAAGCCATATGATAAATGGTTGCATTTATTATTTTGGGCTTGGGAGGAGTGGTTTACTCCACCCCACTTTTACCCCCAAAATTCATCATGTAAGAACAGGTATCCAATCACCAAAACCACAATCCAAATTTCAACCCACCTTCACATAATTAATCTTCGTTCTAGTTCTTTGCCCGAAATGCATGTGCACCCTTCATCCACACTTTGAATTTTCAATGTTAAAAATTGAGATTCGTGCCCATGATTTGATGTGAGGTCATGAATTAAACATCAATATAAATATTTTAATATAAAAATATTTATATTAATAATAAACACTTTTTCCATTTTCTAATGACTTTGGGCATATGAGGCTTATCACATGAATTTGTGGATAGGATAAGGGTTCTTAAGCTTAATAAAAGGAATATTTTTAATTTTCAACGAGAATATGATAATAAGGGTAAAAATGAATGAAGTGATGGAACCGAGGGATTTAGATTAGCATTAAGGCTAGATATAGGTTTGTGATATTTGTCAATTTTTTACTCATGGAGGACATGACTATTTTGGATGACCAATCAAGTGAAGTATTTAGGTGATGGCATCTTGATGGAGATGGTGAATTTTTTTTTAAATCTAAGTGGAAATATAGCATAAGGAAAATATGCTTTGGAAAAATTAATGCAAATTAGCATGTGATAACATTGGCTCCAAATGGGGATGTTATTCTCCCAGTGAGGTAGAAAAGAAATCATAGACCTGGTGCCTGATCCATTGGTCTTCTCCCAAAACATGTGTGTGTGCCCTGCTCCGACCTGTCACCAGTGTCTGCTGAAAACCAAATTTTTCACACTGCTCTCAATTGGATACTGAACACTGAATACACTGCTAAAATGTGTCTGTACGCAATACTGGAAATCCAAACTAAAAAATTCTTGACCAACAATATTATTCACGCACTCTTATCCACTCTAAAAATGATGAAATGAATACTCAATCAAGTGATGCTAAAGTGCCAATGAAGCCAATCAAGAAATTGGCTTCCCTATTTTCCTCTGCTCACATTTTTCTTAATAAGGTAGACAAATGTAAAAGATGGCAGTTGAAAGAAAAAATTGAATCCAAAATATGATCTTAATAATGAAACAAATTCCTCCTTCACTGATGACTGTAATAGGATGGCCATGAAATCTTGAAAACCATGAAAAAGAATTTCTTCTTGATGAAAAAAAACAGAAAGACAAGCCTCTTTCATAAGTGTTTGTTGTTTTTAATCCATTTCTTATGTTTTGGGAACATTTTCAAATGAAATGGAAGCAATAGTTACTCTTCCATGCATATTAAAGAAAACATTCATACATCCTTGAACATATTCAAATATGACAGCCATATTATGTGTATCAAGGCTATCCTCTTGTTCATCAAACAATTCTAATTTGGTTTTATTAAACTTCTAGAAATTTTCTTTAGGACTGTCATTTTGACTTTCCAATGAATGAAGGGGAATAAGCTCTTGTTCATAATCTTCTTGCAAATTTGAAAAGCTAACATCATGAACTATTTCATAGTCTAGATTTCCCATGGATGCATTTTCAAAACCATGGTTTTCAAATGAATCAAATAAAACAATTGCCTCTTCATTATCTTTCTATATTTCTGATTGAAAAGTGACATACATTGTTTTGTTTCTTTCCTGAAACTCTATGTAATTTGTTTTTTCACTGCTTGAAGTCTCCATAGATGAAAGTTTAGAACCCTCATCCATATCTAGGCCACTTAGAATTTGAACAACCACATCATTCACAAGGGAAGAAAGACAACTTTGAAACACTTTGACTTGATGAATAACTTCATCAAGTTCAGGAGAAGGAAAATGAATTTTAACAACAATTTCTTGATCAGCTCCATCTTCAACCAAAGGAGGGGCTACTATTTGTTGTTGGGATGAATATTCATAAAAGGATTCTATGATTTCATCATTCATACACTCTTCATCACCAAAAACATTTCCAAGGTACTTAATGAAATGTTCACAAAATTCACAACAATCTTCAAACACCAAGAATGAAGAATTAGATTCTCCATAATGCTTAAAGAATGTTATATGGAAATATTTAAGAGAGTATAAGATGCCTGTTATTAAACCTTGATACCATAATCTTGCTTTCCCCTCTAGAGTAGCCATAAACATTTTCATCAAACAATCCTCATGAAATTCAACCCCCAGCTTACATATGTGCATGTGAAATCTAATCAAGTGCAAGGAAACATCATTTCATTTCCCATCTTTGAATTTAGGAAAATATTTTTGCCAATCTATGTGAGGAATACAATTTGGAAAGACAAGAATGTGAGAGAGATTCATTGGAGCATACCTTGCAGATATGTAATCCATCTTGAAGCGATGGAGTCATCAATAAAATATTTAGGCTATTGAGTCTTTGCACAGTGGAGTCCCCATGAAAAGCTTGGATTCTAGATTCTTGAAAATGGAGTCGTCGGGTGAATGATGTACAACCTTTCTATGCTTGAATAATTTTCACCATAAGTACTCAAATCTGAACTTTTTCGTTTATCCCACGGAATATTTCACCTTCGCTTCCCGGCAATGGCATCAGAATGTTAGCACTCTGTAAATTTGTCTGACAGATAAACAAACGACAGAGGTAACTATTTCAACCAACTTTAGAGTTGGGCACTAGCTTGCTCATCTTAGAGAGGGCTGTCTCATGTCACTTGATATTTATTTGGCAATCAATGGCTAGGTTTAGTTTGTTTGGGGGTTTTTTTATAAAGTTGTTGGCAAGGAAGGGGAGGGACACATAGGGATATGGAGTCAAAATTATGAAAGTGAATGGAAACAATGACTGGCCAATAGAAATATCCAGAGGATAAATGCTAAATGCGGTGATGAATATGAGTTATAAATTGTATTTATGCAGAGTGTAAGAAGAAGGAGAAAACAAATAACTGCATCAGAGCAATACTGAAATGAATTCTGAATTAGCTAGGAAGAAAATTACACAGTTTAAATTGCTTAAGCCAAGAACATTATGAGATGAATTATGAGCTTTTAACTATCCAATTTAAATAGAATAAAATAAAAATGGAATTAAAGAACACAGGAAATACATACAAGGAGAAGAGGCAAAATTCATATCACCACCATTAGAATCTTTTCAGAGAGACTTCAAAAGATTTTGCATATGTATTCAATTCATCTCTAGAAATTTACAATTGAATTCAGAAAACAACTAAGAGGTTCCCTTTCAATTTTTCCAACCATTAATACATTGGGAACTTCTAATACTTATACAATTCGAGTTCCTTTAGTTAGAAACTGATTACAATAGTTGAACTGAAACGTTTCAACTTCTAAAACTGAGTACAATGATTACAAATGACAGTTTTTAGAAAAAAATATGTTTCATGATCCAACTATCAATTCCTTTGATGCTTCAGATCCTTCCTCTACCACATTCTCTTTGAAATGTCACTTATACTCTTTCAAATCTAATTCTATTTATCCATATTCTCAATAAATATTTGGGAATGATATATTTGAATAAAAATAATTCCCAAATATTTTTTATACTGTAGAATTAAATTTCCATAATTTAATTCATGCAGGTGGTTTTAAAAACCATTTATTGTTTGCTTCTCATGGTTTTGAAAATCATGTCTTGTTTTTACCAATTTACCATTTCACTCTAAAAACCATTTACCATGTCTTGTTTTTTCCAATTTACCATTTCACTATGAAAACCATTTACTGGTTTGTTTCCCATGGTTTTGAAAACCATGCCTTGTTTACCATCTTTGGTAAAATACTTTTAATCTTCTTCTTTTACTTCTGTAAAACCTTTGGATAAAAAATTATCCAAGTCTTCTTTTAACATGCATCTTTCCATTTAATTATTTCCTGTGAAACTAAACATTAATCTCTTTAATTTGTAAAATTTAAATTTTACCTCTGTAAAACCTTTTCGCCGTGAGGAAGAATTTCATTTATTGGAAATTCCATAATTATTATTGAAAATATTCTGCAAATAAACCATATGATAAATGGTTTCATTTATTATTTTGGGCTTGGGATGGAGTGGTTTACTCCACACCAATTTTACCCCCAAAATTCATTACGTAATAACATGTATCAAATCACCAAAACCATTAGCATTAGAGGGATTTAGATTAGCATTAAGGCTAGATATAGCTTTGGGATATTTTCCATTTTTTTACTCATGGAGGACATGACTATTTTGGATGACCAGTCAGGTGAAGGATTTAGGTGATGGGAGCTTGACGAAGCTGGTGAAAAAGTTTTAAAATTTGAGTGGAAATATAGCACAAGGACAAGATGCTTTGGAAAAATTAATGCAAATTAGTATGTGATAACACACCACAACCCTGAAACTCCCACACTCTTCACTTGTCGCTACCTCATATTTCACCATCGCTAACATGTCAAATATATCACTAGTTCACTAGAATATATTCAATAGAATAAGTGAGTGAATGTACTTGTGAATGACTCCTTGAGGTGTATTTTTACTTTTGTTGGGTAACCTCTTTCCTTAATCTTACCGACTTATTTACTTTCTTGTTACAACCACTTTACCCTTTCATTAATTGACTTGTAACTAACTAGGGGTTTCTTAACCATTATTTGAGGATTCTAACTTCAAAAGGCCATAACTCATCAACCATGAGGAACTACGTGGTGTTCCACCTATCACCGAAAACAGCATGGCAAGGACTACCCATCCATGAGCGAGTTACCTACATTTACATCATCCTTCATGACCTTTTTCCTTGATCAACTACGGGTTCCATAACCATACCTTTGGGGCTACCAGACTGCTTAAATGGTTGAAATCAATGACAACCAATATTTCAAAAAGTGTGTTTTATTATAAGTTAAATTTATCAAGATACCCTAAAACAAATCTTGTATAATGACCTATGACACTGCAGGAAAACAACACAGATTGGAAAATTGATAGAGAAACCTAAACCTAAGTCAAGAAAGAAACAACGAAAAACCTTATTAAGAATAACTCTAGGAGTTATCCCCAGTGGAATCACCAATTATGTTGTGGATTTTAAACAATCCTATAGCTAGGGGTGACCATAACATAGAAAGTTTCAAAGAACAATGTTATTCTTTCCAAAAAATAGCCTATGATAACATTTCAATAACTACTAGCTAGTTACAAGAGGTATTATTTGATTCAGATGATTAATTGGAGATGATCCTTGGAATTTTTCCTCGCTCTTTGTTAAATATTTCATACCTACACAAAAAGAAACAAAAACCCTTCCTCAAACTATTGGAAAAAATGAAAATGAACATAAAATAACTAATTTAAATCATTTCACCAGGTAAATCAGCTCCTCAACTGAACACTGAAAAGGAAATCAATTTCAATACAAACAAGTCGTGATTTAAGGGAGGGAAATCAGATATTTATTTTATTATCAATAACAACAATACAAAGAAATGTACTTGGTTTTTTTATTGGCACTATCCATAACCATCGTTTGGATTCCTCCAATCCCAGGCTACTTAGGACTACAACACCTCCAACATTCTTCTCCTAAAAAGTATGAGGAAGATCAAAGGATGTTAGGCCCCAATGATACAGATGGGAAATGAACTTAGGGAAACAAGGGTTTCTAGGGAAATGAAGGTCACCCAAATCTCGAGAATATGATAGCTTTGGTTGCTTTGGGATAGATGATAACTCTAGCATAATAATATTGCTTCCTTGTTTTCTTTCCTTTGGGTCTCTTTTATACCATTTCAAGATAGCTGAGATTTTTTTTAAACGGGTTTTAGGGAGTTACAGAGTTAGTTTTCCTATAAATCCTGCTCAGAAGTTCACAATTTTCATGTTTATCTATCTATCTATCTATCTATATATATATATATATATATATATATATATATATATATATATATATATATTATATATATATAGATACATAGATAGATAGATATATACATATATGGTGATTTTGAACGCACTCATGCCTTCACTGAAGGAAAAGGGAAATTACTTACTCCTTTAAAGTACAAAAAGTGTGAGTGAATTTCCTTTTAAGTAGATTTTTGGGTGGCCCAAGTAGCAAAAGTGGGATATGAAAGCGATAAGGTCCAATCAAAGGCATCTCATCTTCTAGGGTGTAAAAAGATGTTATAACATTCTTTCCAAATTTCATATACCCTATCTCATTCCACTATTGATGAATCAAGCCCTGTTAGTGACACTCACATAAAGACATCTAATGTAGATAATGATAGTTTTGTTCTTCATACATCCTTTCTTGTGAAAGTTTATGGATTGATCCAGATTATTTTCAGCATGAAATGAGAGAGGAGATATAACACAGAAATATACAGAGATATTGAAAGAGCAACAATAATTTAATAGAGATATATCAAAAATATAACCAGAGGCAAATATATATTGCAATACACAATTTCTATTAATGTGCGAAATGTACAAAACTGTAAAAATACAGAGTAAAAGACTCACTAGAATGGTGGCAGCTTATCTCTGAGAAGAGATGTGATGGCTACTCACATTCACAAGAAGATGATTGATACAATGAGGTTCCAAACGCCTTTTAAACATAAGTAAAATGCAAAACCTTAACCCTGAAACGTGAAAATCTGACAGGTTTGCGAGCCCTGATGGGGGTAGTTGATACGTCAACATCCCAGGGTTGTAACTTTTGCATGAAATCTTTGTTTGGGGCGCTCGATACACTGTTGGAAAGGTCTAACTGAGAATAATTGTTTTCGACTGCCCCAGGTCAATCATTATTGGCCCTTAACCAAGTTTTGGGAGTTTCTTGATCATGCTTCACCATTTTTGGGACTTTGACAGCCTGTTGAAGATGGAGTGCCAGACGAAGTGGAGATTGCATAATCTTGGCCCACTTTTGGGTCCTTTTGGGTTTTTGGGATAATGTAACCGGAATGGGATGTCGGCCCATGGGATTTGCGCATGTTATGCCTATTTTGTATATATAAATAAGTAATCTAGGCGATGTAAGAAAGGGAGTACATCTATGTGATGAAGGCTAAGTGCTAGTAAGGTTTTGTAAGTGATGTGTGCATGATTGTAAGAGATTTGCAGGGCTAAGTGCAAGTCCTTGTAAGGAGTTGTATAAATATTTCTGTTGTGGAGAAAGGAAGAAGGATCTAGCGAGCTGCACAAATCTTCTATCCTATGTGGAGTAAGCGTTTGAGGCTCTATGCTTGTAACTTATTTGACTTAATACAATAAATAAGAAGAGTCGGTGGACGTAGCCCAAAGGTGGGGGTGAACCACGTAAATACTGTGTGTTATGCTTCATGCTTCGACTTGATGTGTTTATCCCTTCTTTTTCTAAGTGCTTGGATATGTTTGGATAGATCTATTATGCTTAGTGCTAATGATGTGTAGGATGTTAGATATTATATATATATATATATATATATATATATATATATATATATATATATATGTATATGCTAAGTGCTTGATATGTTGGATCTAAATAATATGTTGATGATAAGTGCTCGAATACTCTAGTTCATTGTGAATGTTGTGATGCTCTGTTCTCTCTGTGAAGTAGAGTAATGGTTGAAAATTGATAATCTATCGGTGCTAAGTGCTCTGTAAACGATATACTCACAGATCAGTGTCCTAGATAAAGTTGCAGACACTTGAGTCTTGCAACCACCCCTGCCTCTACCTCGGGTGAGACTTCATCTTCTTCAGAGGTGTTGCTGAAAGGGTCGGTAGTTAGGATTTTTTTGGTGTGCTCTTGAGCGTTGAACCCAGGGTCTGACCTTGTGCCAACAAATGGTTCTGTTGTTGGGACTGAAACTGTGATTCCTGGGAACTAAGAAAGAAGAAGCTTTGTGCAAAGATTTTTCCCCTAGTGCGCAGTATTCTACTCAGTTTATAAATCTTTGTGCTAAGGAAAGAAGTCTGATCTAAATAAAGGAGGTCAGATCTGAAAGAAAGAAGTAAGATCTGGAAGCTCTATGCCAAGAATAAGGTCAGATCTAAAGAAAAGAAGGTCATATCTGAAGAAAAGAAGGTCAAATCTGAAGAAAAGAAGGACAGATATGAAGAAAATAAGGTCATATATGAAGAAAAGAAGGCCAGATCTAGAAAAAAGAGGTAAGATATGTAAGATCTGTGCTTTGATAAAGGTAAGAATATTAGAAAAAGTCTAGATCTGAAAGCTTTGTACTCTGTAAAAGTAAGATAAGTGAAAATTTTTGTTTCTAGAATATGGATCTAGGTATGTTTGATAGATTATGTCTTAGCCTAAAAATTAGGGCACTGTTAGATGAAAGAAGATTTGATATGAAAAGATCTGATAAAGATAGTGAAAGATATATTACACCTATGCATAGAAACAATGTTTGGATTAACAAATGGATGTAGGATCCTAGAAATATTTTGTTGCAGGTTAGCTCCTATGATCCTAGTGTGCAGTACAAAAGAAGTTGGGGATCATTTAAAAGAAAGAGAGGATTGAACCTCTATTACATTTACGAAGACAAGGAAATCTTTCTAAGGAATGCCCTAGAAAAATACCTATTTGCCTTTGTTGTAAATCTATGGACCATGAAGTGTTGGATTTCCCTAGAATGATCGATAATCTTGAAGGAATGAATCTGTATTAAGAAAATCGTAAGGCAGATCCAAAAAAGGCAGAACCCCAGAAAGAATTAGAGAAATTATTTATACAAATGAAATAAACCCTGAATGACCAGCGACATGTCATATTATCAGATATTTTCAAAGAAAAAGAATGCATTGAAGCAAGAGTAGGGGACTTTGACATTGACTATGTTCTTGATGAAGAGACACAAGTGAATATTGTGCCAGAAAGAACATGGGAAGCTATAGGAATGCCTTCTATGATCCCCTCATTAGGAGGAATAGGACTATTCGGAGGGAAGCTGGTAACTTTATGAGGGAGGATTGCTCAGATATCTACGACTGTCAATGAAACTTCAACAAAGGAACATTTTGAGATTATTAAATGTATTGAAGACAACGCCCCATTTACCATGTTACTAGGGAAACCTTGGATTGAAAGATATTAAGCTAGATGAAAAGAATAAAAAGAATCCTTAGAACAGAAGAAACAAGAGTTAAAATATTTCATGACCAGAAGGATCGCTCAATTGATTAAAGATCAGGAGAACAGATCAAAGCTAGTTGACCCCATAGGATTCGATGTCGAAGCTATAATACTACTAGAATACCCACAGAAGACTGAAGTACTTATTCCAAATACAGAAAAGGTGTTACCCCAGAAAGATTCTCACCAGCGCGCAATGACTATGTTAAACAAAGATAAGAATCTGAATGGAAAAAGACACACGGAGATAAAGCTCACTGGAAAGAAGGCTAAAAAGATAAGTAAGAAGAGGGATAATATTGAAAAATTACAGAAGATTCCAGAGGGAACTTCGCAGAAAGAAAATATGCAGAATACGAACTTCATCGGGATATCATAGCAACGACACATGGCACTTCACCATGACGAAGCAATATAGTCGTTGGGGACGATCTATCCATTCGACTGATGCTCCGAACGGCTGGAAAAACATGTATGGCTTGTCACCAGACCGTTAGACCATGCCATAATGGACATAACAAGAATTAATGAAGCCTCATATCCATTGCAAGAAATATGTTGTTGAGTTTCCTATTTATCCCGTCGCACCATGCACGAAGAGCACTTTTTCCAATCGAGAATTTGAGCTCACAACCTTGGTTAATATTGTCCAGTGATCAGTACACCCTTACTTTCCCTCTTATTTTCATGCCTACATTACTTAGTTAACTCAATATTATTAACCCCGAGCGCGTATGTCCGAGGATCTTAGCGCACTTGAAGAATCTACGAAGGAAGTACTTGTTGATCTTAGGACCGAGAAATTCATGTCTGAAAGAAGGATGTCTGCAGGTGTGCAAGCATCATCAACAGGAGGAGTCCAAGCTTCTCCATCGACTGCTCGAGGAGAAGGAACTTCCATAATCATGAAAGAGACGAGAATGAATCATAGAGATGATCTCACAAATGCTAATTTGATTCCAAGCATCTTACCTACGCATATACCTCCTTTGAGTGGCGCAGTAAACAGAGATAGCGTGTCAAGAGATTTTGACTATGCCTTGATCAATACATACCTCCCGAAAGGGATACGTATAGTTCACATAGACCAGGATACGATAGCAGCACTGAAGTTTATTTACATCAACCTTGGAGACCATAAATCTTACAATATGCTTGCCCCGCATAAGTATCTGACTAGGATGAAAGGTTAGAATTCAAATATTATTCCCCAGCCTTGGACCCAAAATCTCACACAGTCTACCTTGCTCAATGTGATGAAGATCCCTCACTTCGGGAGGCATCAAGAAGTGAATCTTTGTGTCAAATTACTGATGTCCTGCTACCATGGAGGATACTTATGGTTGAACCACCGCATTACAGTGGATTTGACCTTAATCAATCGGATCACAGGGTTGATCATGCAAGGCCCTAACCCACAAGAGTTTTACCCTGGAAATACCATAGACTGATCCTTAGCGCAGAAGACAAAAGAGACTTATGGTGATGTCGAGAAGGGAATGCGAGGCTACAATGTAGCATCTATTCAGAACAACGTAGTGTGCCTCTCCTGTCAGCTAATAGTAGGAAACCTAGTTCACAAGAATCGACCAACCCAGGTCATTGGATTCGTAGTAGACCTCACAGGAAAGTGCGTGGAGGGCTTACAGATGAATTGGGCGCAATTCTTGGTAAACCATCTATAGCTTGACTTCATAGAATACCAGGACCAAGGATATGAGTTCCATTTCAATTGACTCATGATCCTGATTTATTTCACTGCATGGGAGATGTTGGAAGGTGCGACCTTCCTCGAAATAGAGCCATTTGAACCTTTGGCCGTGAAGTTCAGTACCCTGTGGTACTCGAACGATATGAATAAATAGTGGCAGTCAAATGTCATTTTTCATTCATATTATAATCAGTTGAAAGTAGTTATCCAGTTTACATCGCGCATCACTCTAAACACTCTCTATAGGTTTTGGCCCCTAATGAAGTTTAGCGTAGACAGGAACTTTATCTACATCATAGCACGCGTTGAAGAGAATAAGAAGCAGTTACAATCCTATTACAAATTAACAGAAGAAGATCTGGAGGAGATCACTAAGGAATGGTTGGCATACCTCCTTGTTTCAGCTAACCCTGTGAAGATATCTGATGTGGATAGTCCAGAAACTCCGCAGGATCTACCTAAACCTAGCATGGGATAGAAAATCAGTGAAGTGCAAGACTTAATAAGTAACTCGGTGAAGATTTATTCCATCATGCCAGAGAAGGAGGGTGGTGGTGAAGAGTTAGAATAATTCAAACAGAAGCATAGAGACAAAGCAGAGCTTTTGAATAAGAGGAAGGGTTCACCTCAGAAACCTTCTTCCCGGAAAAAGCCAAAAGCTCCCATGACTAAGCTGCAAACCACATTGACCCTAGAAAACTTCAACTTCATCATCATAGTTTTGAATGATGATGCGATGGAGATAGTAGAGAAGAAAGAGACTAAACAAGAGGATATGTACAGTCGGATTGAGATAGATCTCCAAGGAGTGGAGCAAACACTTCATATTAATAATGTAGTCTCCACTGCACCCCTGTCAGTCGGAACACCAGAAGTAGGACATGATCCAGCTCAACTCCACCAAATCGTGGATTCAGTCAAGGCTCGACTTCGAAGCAAGCTACTCAGGCTTTGATACAAGTACAGGGAGTAGTTGTAGAACAACGTAGTGCTGCAGAACAAGAAAGGAGTGCTCTCCAAGAAAAGTGGAATGACGAGAAACCACAACTACAACATGGAAAGGAATAGTTTCTTGCAGAGCAACTGCAAGTAAAGGAAGCGGTCAATAGAGCACTTCTCTCTATGATAGTCATTAAGTTACAGGCCGAAGAAAGAATCCCACAGCAGGTGGCACAGCTCGAAGAAGTGATATCAAAGCTCCAATAGCACATTGCATATCTAGAGCTTCACGTCGTACCTGAGACCCCGCAGGATATCAAAGACCAAAGAGAAATAACTTCCCATAGCGCAGTTGACAGACTGAAATCTCTTTCCTTAGAGTGCAAGCAGCTGAGTAGCCACAATGTCCAGACATATGATAACTTCACTGAGAATCCAAAGTTATATAAATTAGAGTCGCAACTCAAAGAAGCAAAGCAGCACGCATACATGCTACATGCGCAGCTAAAGGCCTTATCACCAGTCGAAATAATGAAGAGGTTTCAAGAAAAATGCACAGCCCAACAATAGATCCATGTGATTCAAAGTAAAGTGATGGAAGTCTCTCAATGAATTCAATCGACGCAAGAGAAGGCATGCCAACTGTTCACTGAATTTGAAATCCAAGGAGCCGAGCTAGAACAGGTTGTCATCATAGCAGAACAATGCCTAGAAGGACCATTCAATGACGCACTCATCCAGGAATTTGTAGAGAAAGAGGTAGTATCATAGCAGCAGGTCGAAGTAGCTCAATCCAAGATTGATACATTCGAGGTGTAATTGATCAGACCAGAGTGACTCGAGACGAGTCACGGGTGAGTGTTGGGGTCCTGTTGGCCCTTGACCAAGTTTTGGGAGTTTCTTGGTCATGCTTGACCATTTTTGGGACTTCGATAGCCTCTCAAAGATGGAGTGCCAGACGAAGTGGAGAATGTGGAATCTCGGCCCACTTTTGGGTTTTTGGGATAATGTAACGGGAATGGGATGTTGGCCCATGGGATTTTCCCATGTTTAGGCCTATTTTGTATATATAAATAAGTAAGGTAGGCGATGTAAGAAAGGGAGTACATCTATGTGATGAATGCTAAGTGCTAGTAAGGTTTTGTAAGTGCTTTGTGCGTGAATGTAAGAGACTTGTAGGGCTAAGTGAAAGTTATTGTAATGAGTTGTATAAATCTTTGTGTTGTGGAGAAAGGAAGAAGGATCCAGCGAGTTGTGCAGATCTTCTGAAGCAATTTATATATATACAATTTATATATATAATCTATATAATTTATATATATATATATATATAATCTAATATATGTAATTTATGGATGCTCTTCTAAAGAAATTTGAAAGACTTTAGAAACCCATTGATCTCGTTCAAACACTACATGAAAGGCAATTGAAGGAAGTCCCTGCACACTACATCCTTCCTTCCGATCAAATTCCATCCCATCCTCTTCAAGTCTAGGAGTCTCTTCCCATCATCGATCTAGAAGGCTTGGAAGACATCGATGATCATTTTACAAGAGTATTACAATATATATACAAGAGAATGAAAGGGTCGCAACCCTATGAACAAATAATAAAAGACCATATGACTAATAAATTATTAATTAATATTAGACTCATTACAAGTTATCCCCTCCTAAAATTCTTCGACCACAAATCATAGGTAAAAAGGCATGCTTGGAATTAAATTCTCCATTCTCCCATGTATCTTATAAACCATGGCCTCATATGCAAGAATTGGTGAGAGGCATCTGATATTCTCCTGGATGAGATTTTCCTTATCATCATCACCTACTAGAGGAGTTTCACACACAACAGGTTTAAGGTCTTTTGTCCTGAATGCATACTCAAAAGTACTTCCTAGACTCCCATAAAAATACCTAGCTTCCCTTGAGAAGACAACCATAGATAATGCGTTCATCCAATTAGGAAGCACAATTTTTGGTGCTACAACCAATGCATGTTTGATAAGGCATGAGGTAAAAAGTCTTTCCAAGAAAGAAGATCACTGCATTTTGTCCCAGCCCCATTTCATCACCTAAAATGAATCCTCTCGATTTATAGTGAAGATCCCATAGAAATTTGATACCTTCATGTTGAAGTGGATACAAAGAGGTTGTTATTTTGAAAGGAAGTCTATATGTATGCTTGTCTTATGTGAATTTCATAGCTTTTAATTCTTCTAAAGAAACCTCTTCCATGGAGTTGCTACTCACATATTCATATTCATTTTCATTTCATGCATAATTTTCCTTAGTAGTAAGAGCATGTTTATTCATTTTCTCCTTCCCTAATTCTATAGAATCTAATGAACTATTCTCGTTTTTAGAAGACACATAATCATCTTCACCTATAGAAGAATAAATTGATACTGCAGAAATAAATTTAGAGGGTTATGTCGGTTGTTTAATTCCCTTAGAAGGTGTTATTTTTGCATCAGTTCCACTACTTATGTCATGTACATGCTTTGCATTTGAACTCACAAAATTAATAAATTGATTGTGATGCTAGGTATCATTTCCAGTATGCAATTCAATAAACCTTGATGATTCAACAAAATCCTCTTCACCATCACCAACATCAACAAACACTGAAAATAGAGAAGACAAAGCACTCTCAAAATTTGGAGCATCTGAGTTGTGGACTGGGTATTGATCCCATCTTTGTGATCCTCAAAATGACTAGTATATTCCTCGTCACCTATGGATGACCTGTATGAGTACTGTCACTAAGAGGATGAGTTGGGGATACTCATTCCCTCACTTGCATTTTTTGAGGCTTTGTATTCATCTTTGAATGCAAGAAGTCCTTCATTTTTTTTGTTGTATTGTTGTATTAAATTTGCACAAATCCTTACAATGTTTCTTTCAAGATTGACACGTGATTTTTTTCCTGACTCATTTCCTTCAGAAGGTCCACCAGAATTCCTATCAGTTTTTCTTGTATTCATGATTAATGATTAATTGGGGTGGAGATTTGAGACGTGACAGGTAAAACAATATTTTTTTTTCTTGGTAACATTCTTTTATCTCTATAAGAAAAAGTTACGATTGTAATATATATATATATATATATATATATAT